>PVJI01023321.1:0-23790 GCA_004026765.1 Micronycteris hirsuta
TAAATGTACCATAGTTTCTTGATCCATTCATTTGTAGATGGGCACTTAAGTTGTTTCCAGCACTTAGCTATTGTGAATTGTGCTGCAGCAGCTTCTTGACCCCGAATTTCCAATTCTGCAATTCCAATTCCTAATCCCTAATTCTTGACCCCTAGGTGACACCTGCACACACAGTGCTTGCATTACGGGAAAGGAACCCTGGGTTTGGGGAACCTGAATCTTTGGTAATGGAAAGTAAGCATGCCTGCCCTTTGCTGTGAAGGGAGGCATTATGTATATTATACTGAACAGTATAAACATATACTTTGCTCCAAAGAAGCACAATCTCTTTTTTTTTTTTTCAAGGCTATAGGCAAACCTGCCCTTTGCTCTGGAGGGAAACACTATCTCTGTCCTCCAAGGAGACTCACAGATGTCCTTGAAAAGATTTTCTGAACAAAGGCAGTAAGTGTCTCTGCTCACAGGCTGGGCAGAAACATCAGAGACCCAGGAGGATTGTCTCCCAGTAGTCTGGGGGGCGGGTACCTGTTTACGGGGAGGGAGTGTGAGGGTGGATTCTGGAGGGCTGGTGCTGTTCTGTGTCCTCATCTGGGTGCTGGATACACGGGGGTATTTAATTTGTGAAACACTTCTATATGCGTATTACATGTCAATAAAATATGCTTAAGAAAAACAAAAATTACAAAGAAACCCAAAATAACTGAAGAAAAATTTAAAAACAAAAAATCCATCATTTTTCTGGAATCTCTATGCTAGAAAATGATTGGCCAATTTCAAAATATGTTTGAGAAATTTTTGGGTAGGCCATGAGTCCATATATGAGAATTCTAATAGGAATGCCACATTCAAATGGCTAAAATCCATTTTCTGAGAGTAAAAGATGTTCAGTTATCTGGGTGTGGGCCATCAACTTTTAGTATTTAGCGCTCCTGCCCATTTTATCAACATACCTTTATCTGAATTTTTTAGTTATAAACAGTGCATTAATCATGGCTTGTAATGGTTCATTTTCAAAGCTCAGTTCTTCCAGCCAAATAAAGGATAATATCCACATATTATTTAGCTCTGTCATCCAGCAAGGATGATGCTGTTCTGAGCACTGGCCCCATCATGTAGTACTCGCTTTTTAAGATGGTATATATCAAAGCTTCATATCTTTTCTTTGTAGGCCTCCCACTTTGAGGTATAAATATTTTTCATGATAATTAGGAGTTAAAAGAAGAATTGCAAACCACACAGTTGGGACACAGCACTGAAGAGTGCAGTATTAATAGCAACAAAATCTGTAAAACTTCTGTAATGAAATCATTTCATTTGGGCTTATCTGAGCAAAATCTTCCCATCTCTGTATATAGCAAGGTATTTGGGGACAACACAGATAATGCAGTGTTGAAAATGCAGGGTGTCTTTTTTTTTTTTTTACAAAAAGGATATAAAAGTAATTAGAAAAAGATTAACTTATTACTTTTGAAACATAAGGCAGATATAATTATATTTTTATAATTACTACTATCAATTCATATAGTACATTATAATTTTATTTTATTTTTAATACAAAAACCAACTTTTAAAAAAATATTTTGTGTATTTATTTCTAGAGAGAGGGAAGGGAGGGAGAAAGAGAGGGAGAGAAACATCGATATGTGGTTGCCTCTCATGCACCGCCTACTGGGGGCCTGGCCTGCAACCCAGGCCTGTGCTCTAGACCAGGAATTGAACCAGCGACCCTGGATTCACAGGCCGGCACTCAATCCACTGAGCCACACCAGCCAGGGCCTCGTCTTTTTAAAACAGGTTTGAATCATCACTCTTCTAAATCTGAATTTAGCCACCCCTTAAATATAAGCTTTCCTCTGTGGCCTCCACTGGCTTGCTTTCTCTGTACTCTTCCCAGGTGACCGTAGCCACTTCCAGAACTTCTACCATCCCCTTCGAGATAAAAACTCTTCAACTGGGATCTCAGATCCTGATTCCAGGTTGGGGTCCAACATGTCCATTTGCACAGTTTCCAGAGGTGCTCTCCTCCACATCTATTTTCATTTCTACATCTCTGGTCTACATGGCTGGAAATTTCCAGACTGCCCTTCCTGCATCTGGTCTTTCCACCCTTCAAAACCATTCACAAAACGATGATGAAGTCCCTTTTGCACATATATCCTTGTCAACGCACCGCTATCTACAGGAGAAAAATCCAGACACCCTAGTATTGCGTTCAAAATCAGCCACAGCCAAGTCCCTGCCTAACATTCTGGCCCGAGTGCACTCACTTGCCACACCCTTCTATTTATGCCTCAAGCAACCAATGTACTGTTCTGCCTTTGTTCACCATGTTCCTTCACCTTGGATTCTGTTCCCCACATCCTTACCTATGGAAATCCTATCATTCTGTCTGAAGTCAATTTAAATGCCAGCCCCTCTAAATCACCTGCAAAACTGCCTACCTCCTGCAGCATATACTTTGTAGCATTTATTTCATGCAAATTTATACTGAAGTTCTTTCATATGTTAGTAGTTTGTATATGTCTTTGTAACTCAATTGTAGGTTATTTAAGAGCTGAGATCATGCTTTAGTTATCTTTTTCTTCGATGATAAATAAGACATAGTCCCTGTCTTCAAGTGGCCTCGAGTCAAGCATAGGATGCTACGGGACACACAAGAGGACTATGTAACACTCACCTGAGGGCTAGGGTATCAGGGAAGGCTGATACTATTCTAAGAGGTAGCTTTTAAGTCCCTTTGTAGATACCATACTAAACTGTAAGCTTCTTCAGAGTAGGTATCTATCTTTTCCTCTATGTATCTGTAGGACATTAGCATTGTATCTAGCACAAAAGAGACACCCCCTAATTACTTAATGAACATGTAAATAAAATGTGCCCAGTCCTTTATATATAGCTCTAAACATGCAGAGTAGGAATCATATTAGTCTTTTGTAGTACTTTTATATTTCACTTATTAGATGGTCAATAAATAATAATTGTCTGATGAAAACCTAATTTAAAAAGTTAACATATTTTTAGGCTTGAGGTTTTAGAGCAGTGTTAATCGGCATGGCTGCCCATGGAAGTCCTGAGAAAGAAGAGCCAGGGCAGACTTCAGTCAGATCCCTCCAAGCACCTTGGTTCTGTCTCTCAGAGAGGAGGGCATGTGGATGCGTGGGCTATTTTGCAATTATAGATCCGAATTGCATCAAAACTGTGGTATTTGCTCATTAATCTCTAAATTCAGGTAAGTTAAGGAAAAACACATCGTTATTACAGTCCTTAAAAATAGGTTATACTAATAATAGTTTTATTCAGCAAGGCCCAACCCAGAGCACCACTGTGCTGAGCACGTTATGTACAGTCGTCTCTCGACTCTCACACAACTCTGCGTTTTGCAGATGAGGAAAGTGAGCCTACGCTGAGCTTATGTTACTGGTATCCAGTCACTAAGCCAGGCAGTGAGTGGCAAGCCCGGATTCAAACCGCAGTCTGACTCCGCAGTCTGATAACTATACATGAATAGAAACACCATCTTTTGTTTTGCAGTAGAAAATTATTAATCAAAATAATTTGCCCAATAGCTTAGACTTTTTCCAGCTGTATACAAACTTTCACAGCATATAAAACTTCTACTAGTTTTGATGTTTATTCATTAAAGTTATGACACAAACTCAGAAGTGTGTAGTTTGCTTCTTCGCAAACTACGTACAATATATAGTTGCTTATGTTTTACCTTTAAATATTATAAACATGGCCTAATTTCTTTTGCGATCCAAATACCACCCACAATGCTCTGGTTTCTCTTCAGAACATACAAATCTTTTGCCTTTTACCAAATACCACACAAATGAATATAAGATGCAATAGCATTTATGACGCATCTACTGTTGGTTCAGATGTCTTTGCTAAAGGCACCGTCACAGCTGCAGCGTATTTTCAGGTGTCCAGTGGCTCCAGCGAGCTTTCTTCTGCTTTAATTCCAGAAGTTAAGCAGCAGAAGACATTGCACTTTGTCCAGGAAGACCAAATGGCAGAGGTCTTTTGGGGTGGAAAAGGGATTATGTCACTGTCTAGAAATCTTTGATAAACTTGGCTCCTCGCAACGGCCAGCTGGGGGAAGAATGCACAGGCACGCAGCACGTGCGGGGTGCCAGAAGTGGGATGGAAGGAGAAGGATAAAATGGGAAAATCTCACGGAGAATGCACAATGGAAGAGAAAAATAGTCGTAAGAGAAATTTTCAATGTTAGGTTTGTACCTCCACGGGAATACTAAAAGAGGGTGATTTTTTTTCTAGTACCAGCTTGTTTTCTAAAATAAATTTGTGACTTCTGGGGGGAACTGCAATCTTCCTGGGGTTGGAATTTATTACTCCAGATGGGAGGGGGGTGGACTAGAAAGTGTTAGGTTTCCTTTCTGAGCTTTGATCCTGTCATTCCAGGAAGGCTGCAGACACCCCTGGGGCTTCACTATTACTTAGAAATAGGGTTAAACTCAGTAAAGGAGAGATAGATGGATGCCTTCTTAACTTGATAAAATACATCTTAGCCCCAAAGTGACTACCGCACTTACTGGGGCAGCAGTAGGCAACATTCCCAGTAAAGTCAGGAACAAAGAAAAATGCTCAGTTGTCACTGCTGCTACTTAACAGTAATGGATGTTAGACAATACAATTAATAACAGAAAGAAACTAGAGGTACAGAAATTTACAGGAGACAATAAAAGTATCACAATTTGTGATTGTTATGGAAAACCTGAGATATGCAACTGAAAATGTGCTACAAATAGTAAGAAAATTTAGTAAAGTAGCATAATACAGAATGACTATGTATCAATACATTTTGGATGAAAAAACATAGTAAGAAGATGAAGTGAGGGATGAATCCATTTACAATAGCAACAACCAAAGATGAAATATCTTAAGAAAAAATTTTAGAAATATGTCAGATTTATGAATACAATTTTAAAGCATTCCTGAAGGACACAAAGACTTGTACAAAGGGAAAGGCAGACCGAGTTCTTACATAGCAAGCCTCAACCTCATAAAATTGTCAGTTCCTTCTAAGCTAATTTAGAAATTTATTATAATTACAAAAACAAAGCCAAAAATTGAAGAAGGGGTGGAGGAGAGAATTATACAAGTAAATTCTAAACTACATATCAAAAAGTACACAAACCAAGAATTTCAAGGAAAACCTCCAAAAAAAAAAAGAATAGAAATGAGGAGATTATTCCTAATGCTTACGATAAAATAACATGAAGCAACAATAATTGAAAGCACAGTCCTGACCCAAGAATAGACAGATGAATAGATGGAGCAGAACAAGAAGTCTAGAAATAGACCCCGGAGCATACAGAACTCTGTGTCTGATAAACGTGGCATCCGAAATCAGTGAAGAAAAGATAGACGACTCAAGAATTGTATTAGACAACTGGAGAGACAGTTTTAATAAAATTAAGTTGGATTCGTGCCTTATGCTGTATGCTGGGTAAATTCCAAAGGAGCAAAGATTTAAAGTTACAATATAAAATCATAAAAATACTAGAAGAATGCAAGGGAGAATTAACTTGCAGAAAGGTGGTGGTGAGGAGGTCTTTCTATTTAAAATCTGGAGGCATAAAGGAAGAGATTGATAAATACCAATACATGAAAAAATTTAAGAATATACATGGTAATAAAAATTCCATAGAAGGGTCAAAGGAAAACTGACAAACTGGGAATACATAAATTCATGTCAAGCAAATTCTTAAAATGGTGAAAAATGATGTACACTTAGGGCTGCAACTCACCATTCCAGAGATTTGCCAAAGAAGGACGTTAACTTAAGATTCTTTATTTTACCTAGAGCACCAAGGATATGTTTATTCTGTCAATTATAACTTTATTTTCTACTGTAATGGAGGAAAGCAATAACTGCCATGCCCCCAGGACAAAATGAGCAAGACAAGTCTGAAATCGTCTCACAGGATATCGGTGATGAGCAGGGTCACCTCGGGATCACTAAATTCTGGAAGGCTGTTCGGGTGACAAGGTTGGTTGCTCCCCTCACGTTTGATGCTGCATTGCACTCACTGCAGACAGAAGTGACTGCACCACGAAGTCATTTCTACAGTGGAGTGCATGGGTTTGCACAGATTAACTCAAATGCTAAGAATACAGTAAATCCACTGTTCCCTTCACTGAGCGTGCAACAGTTGTGCTGTCTGCACTTTCATTGGGCCCGGCACAGCTAATTTCTCCCACACACTATTATTCATCGGAAATGGTTTCACACTCTTCACGGCAATACATTTGATGAATAAATCTGGTACCACTGGAATATGGTTGGTCCCTTGAACGAGAACTTTATTTAATCATTCAAGAGAAAAACATGACTACCTCCACTTCTCCAAACATAGATAAATACCTCTTAGAGGAAAAAAAACTGCAAAAATTTTTGATGATCTCTTCCCCTGACTTCAGATAGAAACAACAGAACGCTATCAGAGGTTTTGATTAAAGAAGTTTGAGAGAAAGCCCAGAGTTACTGCATCTTTTCAGTGACTTTTTCTCCAGTTAAGCCTACCTCCTGAGTACCTGAGTACATACTTCACATACTTTTCATCAGTAGAAGGTTTCCTTTTTTTAGGTTCTATATCACACTTAAAGCAGCTGGAAATTTTAGAATAGTCTGAGAACACACTTCGTTATAAGACCGCTGTTTCCATGGAAATTTGGATAAGGGTCAGCTGGCATATATTATAGTTCCCCATGATAGGCCTCAATTAGAGATTAATTCAACTTTTACAATAACTCAATTGACTTAATTCCAAAAATGTTTTTACATGGCTTGTCATTCACGAGCACTCGGGGAGATGATGGGGTGCTCCACCGTGGGGGTCCTTGCTCCAAATGCAAGAAGACCATACCCTTTGGACCGTGTCTATTATAGTTGGCCTCCAGCTAACCAAATGAAGAGAAAAGAACACAAATAAAGGCTGACTGTAAGTGCAGATGTTACCAAGAAAAAGAAAGTGTTACAAAACCTCAGTAAGAAGAGATTCATCTCCGCAGCCTAAAAGTTTTCTCTCTAGAATTACTAAAATAAAATAAAGTGCTAAATCTGGGTTCCAGGTCAAAGGTGAAAGGGGTCTTATTTTGCAGCATACACCACCGAATCCAGAAGAACATTCGCAAGGCCAGACTTAGATAATAGAAGGCCCAGGTCTAGCACCCAGGGCTTCTAACTCCACGTCACGGTTTTCCTCCCCTCGTCTGCTGAAGAGCTGCTCATCTCATTAGAGAATTGCTGTTTTGTATAATAATAACCAGCAATTCTTGATTTTAGAGAGAAAGGGAAGAAGAGAGGGAGAGAAATGGAGGGGAGAAGGGCAGAAAGAGAGAATGAAACAGCTATCTGCTGTTCCACTCGTGCATTCATTGGTTGATTCTTGTGTGTGCTCTGACTAGGGATTGAACCCGCAACCCTGGCGTAACCACCTGAGTTACCCCGCCAGAGTGAGAATTGCTCTTTCAAACTGCTCTTTTTGTAATATAAACCTCGGTCTTGGGAATTTTGTCATTGGTATGCTGAGACAGGGGACACTACAATGAAGCACTTCTAAGGGCCAAAATAAAAATGGGAAAATGAAAAGGTAGAGGAGAAGTTACTGATGTTTAGAGGAGCTCTAAATCAGAGACAACCTTTTCAACCTGCTAGTCAGAAAAAGAAACATCTCCGGAGTGAAGAAGAGCGAGTTCTCCAGGCCACGAAATTTGATGTGTTACTCTTTGGAACAAGGCAATTTTCTTTTTTGATTCACTGCTTGCCAAGAAAGTTTCAGCACACATGCAAACTGATTCCTGAATGAGGTACATTTTCCATTCTAATTTAATAAAGTGATATCTAGTTTATTTATCATTACCTTCTTAGTTAAAGGATTGTGGTTTCATGCCTCATCTGAAATTTAGTTTCTAAAAATGCAACAGTGAGATCATGGTGACCCTTCCTCCCTCTTCCCTGGTCACCCAGGGGCACCCTCCATCTTGCCTGCCTTCCTTACAGCAACCCCAGATCCCTCTCCACCATCCACGTGTCACACAGGAGGAACACACCTTCCCTCTCCACCGTCCACGTGGTCACACAGGAGGAACACACCTCCCCTCTCCACCATCCACGTGTCACACAGGAGGAACACACCTCCCCTCTCCACCATCCACGTGGTCACACAGGAGGAACACACCTTCCCTCTCCACTGTCCACGTGGTCACACAGGAGGAACACAACTTTACCCTGCTTCTGAGAAGACATTCCCACTTCTAATGAAAGAACCCTCAGCACCTGGACCACTGGAGTCACACTTCCTTCTAGGGAACACTCTAACTTTTTAATTGGAGAGTATATGTACAATTTTTTTATAAATGCTTTAAATATAGGGATTACTTATAAAGTCCTTAGTTTTCACAAGAGATGAATCCTAAAAACAAAGAAATGAATAGGTTCATATGTAAATATAAGACATTTAGAAATACTAGTATCTTCTTCCCTATTCCACCACGAAAACAGCACGCTTGGCTCTTTGGTGAGCCATGACTGAGCCCTCTATTTAGAGCTTGTTGGCCATACCACCTTCCTAGGCCGCCATGGGTGGTAAAGTAAGGATCTCATTAAATTTTAGCTCAGCTGTGATAATGCTGTGCCCTGTATAACCTTGGTAGCTTAGAAAGCCTCCTGGAGTTTCTTAGTCATTATGAGCTCAGTGTTTCTAATAGGGACATATGGTACAGCCTCAAATACTCCTCTAGTTCATATCAGACACTAACGATCTTATTTCAGGGGTGAGGAATGGGAGGAGCAATGGGGTGGTGGATGCTTTCCTCCTCAGCCTTTCCAGGAAGCATTTATTTACATTGTTAGCTTCATTCTAGATAAGAAAACACACAGGCAGTGGGCAGAGGTTCTCAGTTGATGACCTTATCAGTCCCACTTCTGTTTTTAAGCTGACTAAAAGAATAAGACAGAGCCATTCCTGCTCTCTCTATAGGTAGTGAAATGTTACAGTATGGCATCTTTCCTTTCAGGCAGAATCCCTCAGAGACATTCCTGTAAAAGCAGCACAGCCCATGAATATCAGGAAGGCATGTGATGACCTCTGGCAATCTAGCACAATGCTGTTGGTGCCAGGGAGGCGAATGCCTTGCTATTAGGAAAGTCAAGTCTCTATAGCCAAGCAGCTTTGACTTACACTACAGATGCTTTCCGGGTGGCTATAATAACTGCATATTGTACATAGGTCTGGGCATAATAGGTGGATTTGTGATTTATTTAGGGAAAGAAATTTATGAAAGACATTTACATGATCAGAGTTAGGCTTTTTGCCCATAAAAATGATGTATTCAGCCCTGGCTGGTGTAGCTCAGTGGATTGAGCACGGGCTGGGAACCAAAGGGTCCCAGTTCGATTCCCAGTCAGGGCACATGCCTGGGTTGCGGGCCAGGTCTCCAGTGAGGGCCATGTGAGAGGCAAGCATGCATTTCTGTTTCTTTCCCTCTCTTTCCCCCCCCCTTCCCCTCTCTCTAAAAATAAATAAAATCTTAAAAAAAAGACGTATTCATGTGAGTCACTAAATAGTTGCACACTAGATAGATATCCGTTCAAACAACAAATGAAATAAACCAGGCAGTACCCAGGTGCTGGCCAATTTCGCCTTTGTACTTAAAAAGCACTCACGATATTTTGCAAAAATAATCTAATACACTTGTATGTGCAGTTATAGGAATTATACCCTATGAAAAACACTGAAAGAATAGTGAATGCACATATTCATTAATTCACTGGAAAATAATGCATCTTATTTTGTAGGCACTATGGACTCAGTTATGAATGCTGAACTCCTAACTCCAATGTGATGACATTAGAAGATGGGGCCTTTGGGAGATAATTAGGCTCAGATGAACCTAATGAGTGTGGGGCCTTTATGGTGGGATTAGTTCCCATGTAAGAAGAGAAGTGTCACCAGAACTCTCTCTGTGCCATGTGAGGACACAGCAGGAAGGCAGCCACCTGCAAGCCAGGAAGAGGGTCCTCACCAGAACCTGACCATGCTGGCAGCCAGATCTCAGATTTCCAGCCTCTAGAACTAGAAGAAGATAAATTTCTGCTGTTTAAGCCACCCAGTCTATTGTATTTGGTTATGGCAGTCCAAGTTGACTAATACAGTAGGTTTAATTTCTTTAATTAAAATTAAACGTCTTTTACCATTTATGGAGCACATGCCTAAACTAAATGATGAGATGCCAGTTAAACTAATGAAAGCAATGTTTTCAAACATATTAATGTTTCATTTTGCTACTTTAGATAACGAGGGTTGATAAAAATGTGATCAATGATGCTACCTTTACATACAAAAGAACAAAATATAGATAATAAAAATTAAAAGCCTTAGTTTATTTCTCCTTATCTTCTTTGTTCATTTTCTATAGAGAACTCTATCTTCCTCTATCCATTACCCATTAATCACTCATTCATTCATCCCACAAATTATCATTAAGCACCAAACTCTGGAGTAGGCACTATTCCAGGGGCTGGGATACAGCTGTGAGCAAAAATTTCTCTTCCCTCATGAAGCTTATATTCTAATAGAGGGAAATAGATAGTAAGCAAATAAAAATTAAATACATTATGTGTCATATTGTAGTAAGTGCCATGAAGAAACATAAAATCAGGTAAAGGTCTAGAGTACAATGGGGCAAGGAAGCATCTGGGTAATGATTATGAAAAAGTGATCAGGGAAAGCATCTCTGGCAAGGCCACACTCGGGCAGAGACCTGAATCACGTGAGGGATGGGACTTGTCCATGTGCGAACACGGTATTCCAGGGGAAGGAATCGTACTTTCAAAGGCCCTGAGACAGGAGCGTGCTTGGCTTGTCAGACGGTCAGCAAGGTCGTTAGAAACAAGCAGGGGAACGTGACAGAGTGTGACTGGCGTCTGGGTCCAAAGGTTACCACGGACGCATTTACGTGAGCACAGAAAGTCTGGCAGGAGAAAGTCCCCGGAAGGGGGGAAGAGAGAATGAGAAAGCAGCAATACCAAGGATAACAGCTGAGACTTTCCTCAAATTGACAGAAGTCATTGATTCTGGTAGCCTGTGAACCTACGACAAGATAAAAAGAAAAGCACACCATGGCACACCATAGTAAAAAGGCTGAAAATCAGAGTTAAAAGAGAATATCAAAATTTAAAGAAAAAGACAGATTAACATCAAAGGAGAAAATATTTATATTGGCAGCTGATTTCTCAAAAGAATTAAGAGAACCGGCCCTGGCTGGTGTAGCTCAGTGGATTGAGCGCGGGCTGGGAACCAAAGGGTCCTAGTTCGATTCTCAGTCAGGGCACATGCCTTGGTTGCAGGCCAGGTCCCCAATGAGGGCCATGTGAGAGGCAACCATACATTGCTGTTTCTCTCCCTGTCTTTCTACCTCCCTTCCCCTCTCTCTCTAAAAATAAAGAAATAAAATCTTTAAAAAAAAAAAAAAAAAAGAATTAAGAGAACCAGAAGAAAATGGGATGGTATCTTCAAAGTGCTGAAAGAATATAACCATGAACATAGAATTCCCTACCAGTGAAGTTACTCATCAATAATGAAGGGGAAAACAGACATTTTTCAGGGGGAATCTGTAGAGTTTTTCACCAAAAGTCTAAAGAAAATATTAAAGGGATTCAGTTCCCAGATGGGAGCTCAAAGATGCAAGAAAGAATAAAGAACAAAAAGCAAAAACCTATGGATAAATCTAAATTAATTTTAACTGAGTATACCAATTGTTATAATAATTTATTAGGGGATTTTAGGTATATCTAAAATGAAAATGTGTGAACAATAGCATATAAATTATATTTGTATTGAAGGAGACTTTAAAGCAAAAACCATTACTAGAAAGATAAAGGAATACTTCAAAATGACAAAAGTTTAAGTTCTTTAGTAAAAGATAATACTTCTAACTTTTATGCCCCTAATAAGGTAGTCCAAAATTATAAATTAATCAATATTGATAAAAACAAAATAGAGAAATAAAAAAAATCAGAGAGAGAATTTAACATATCTCTTTTAGGTACAACAGAGAAAATAATTTATAAAGATATATGACATTTGAACAATACAATACACATATTTGACCTAATAGTCACACAAAAAACAGTGAACACTATATACCAAAACTGTAGAATATACATTGCTTTCAAATATGCAGGGGCCATTATAAAAATCAATCACACGTAAAAGCAAATAGCCTCAAATTCCAAAAAATCAAATTCATAAAAAGTAAATTCTTTGACCACTAAGAAATTATACTAGAAATCAGTGTTAAAAATATGCTTAGAATGCTTATAAATTAAGAACTATACTTCCTAACAACTGATGGGTCAAAGAAGAAATCACAATGGAAATTAGAACATATTTAGAGGTGAATGTTCTGAAAATTTATGAGATGTAATAAATGCATTTTAAGAGGAAAATTTATTTCCCCAAATACATATAATAGAGAAGAAAAGCTACAAGACAATGAACTAAACAACTATAATAAAGTTATAAAATAACTTAAGTCTAAAGAAAATAAAAGGACAAACATTAAAAAATAAGAACAGCAACAAGTAAAATAGAAAATAAACGTACAATAGAGAAGAGCAACAAAGATAAAACCTGGTTCTATGACCACCTGCACCACTCCCCTACTATGGAGAATAGTAAAGAAATACAGAGTAAGCTGAAATAACCAATATCAGGAATAAAAGAAAGAATATCATTATAATTAAGGAGTCTACAGATACTAAAAGATAAAAGATTATAAAAAACTTTACATCAATAAATTGTACATTTGTAAAAAATCACCAAGTTTTATGCTTAACATGTGCATACTATATATCTGTTATATTTTAATTAAAAAGTCACGAAAATATGCGCCTTACAAATCCTGCAGCACAAGAAGAAAAAAATATATGAACAGTTCTGTATCTATTTTAAAATTGAATCAATAATTTAAAACCTTCCCACAAAGAAAACTCTAGGTCCATTTGGTTTCACTGGTAACCAAATAACATCTACCTTAAACAAATCCTTCTAGAGAACAGAAAAGAGAATGGAAAACACCGTCCAGCCCACTGTCTGAGGCCAACATAACCTTGTTACCAAGGTATGACAGGGGCATTAGTAGAAAAACTGCAGTCCGATTGCATTTATAAACATAGGTGCAAGAATTCTAAGCAAAATGTTAGGTAAATGAATACAGAAATATGTAAGAAAGAGAGCTAATACATAATAATTAAGGTGAGTTTATTTCAGAAATGGAAGATTAGTTTAACATCCAAAAATGCAGTCAGTAATGCAAGTAATCTACCGTGAGAGCAGTAGACCAGCGGTTGCCGGGCCTGTGTGGAGGGGAGGGTGGAGGAGAGGGGCTGTGGAGAGGACTGCAGAGGAGCATGAGGAGGCCTTTGGGGGAGGGATGGGTTTGCTCATGATTTCAGCGATGGTTTCACAGGTGCACACATACGTGAAAATGATCAAACTCTATACTACGAATATGTGCAGCTTATTGTATGCTATCATACCTCATGAAAGTTGGTTTTAAAAAATCGGTGTAATGTACTATATTTACAGAAGAAAGAATCCACATGATTATCTCAACAGATTTAGACAAAACATTTGATAAAAGTCAACTTCCATTCATGATTTAAAAAAATAACTCTAGCTAACTGCAGAGGTAATTCCCTTAAACTGATAAAGAATATCTTTTTAAAAAGCCCTATAGCATATCATCTTAATTCAAGGTAAAATATTGAAAATTTTCCAGGTGAGACTGGGAACAAGACAAAGATGCCTTCCTGGTACCACTTCACCTCCTGCTCCATTATGCCCCTCTGTGATTTCAGTGACATTGACCGTGACATCAGGTATAGGTTTGAACTAAGCAGATTACACTGTGTCCAGTGTATGATTCAGGAAAGGGCAGGGATAAGCCAGTCAACGCACTCCAGTGCCCTGCTCCCAGTGATTAGGGCAAAGGCGACACAATATTTAAATTGGTCCAGTCAAACATAATCAGCAAAAGAAAAAAGCAAACAAAATATAACCAGAGTCAGTGAAATTAAGAATAATCTAACAATAGCCGGGGGGCGGGGGGGGGGGGAGAGGACAGTGGGGAGAAGGATTTTCAGGAACTACTATAAAGGACACATGGACAAAACCAAGGGGGAGGGTGGAAGCAGGGAGGGAGGTGGGTTTGGCTGGGGGTGGGGGGTTGCGGAGAAAATGCAGACAACTGTAATTGAACAACAATAAAGTAATTTTTAAAAATAAATAAATAAATTGGTCCAGACAAAGGAAGCCAAGAGTTTTGTCTGGGAGAATAGAAGCCCCCCATTCCCAGAGGGAGTGCAGCACAAGGATACCGTCGGTAACTGCTGCAGCCATTGCTAATCAATGAGGGCAGCTACGGAAGAAGACAGAGTGCAAATAAGCACAGAGAAATAGAGCCCCATGAAGAATCACTCAGTTGTTTGTATGAAAAAAAGAGTCCCTTTATTTTTTGAGCCAGATCAGTTCTGTTTCTCTGATATCTGCAACCCAAAGCCTCCCAACTAATTTGCTGCAAAAAGTACCATAATTAGTGCAAAGCAGTGCATAAAATAAGGGAGACAAGAGTAAAAAGAATATATGCTCTAAAAGAAAATACAGATAGTCAAAAGTCACGGTAGAAAGTCAGAGACCAAAAATTTCCTGAAAGGACTGTTATGATTAAATGAAATAATGTATGTAAATCCCTTAGCATAGAGACAGAGGCACACCAAACTATCATCATCAACTGCAGACAGCAAGAGCTAACGGCTGTGTGGAGTGCCCAAGGAGGTGGGAACCAGTCTTTTATAGCAAAAGCATTTTCTTATTATTTGAAATTATATAACTCTCTTGAGCAGACAGTCTTAAAGTTCAGGTGCCAATGAGTGAGAACAGTTAGCTTTTACTGAAAACCAACGTTTGCAACTTTACATGCATTTGTTTTTCACAAGGACCCTGGGAGATAGGCATGATTTGAAACTGACAGATAAGGAAACACATTCAGAGATTCGCCAGCATTTAAATGGGGACAGCTGTGCTTTGACCACGGCCGCTCCTCAAGCCCATGCTCATGCTCCGCCTCAGGCCAGCTCTGTCACAATGTGAGATGGGACCCAAAGGTACACATGAATCATATCAGCTGAGATAATTTACACATCAGAAAGTAACTGCAGTTCCTGGATGCATCCTATATTTTAGCAATTTTTCTTTTGTAGATCTCAGATCCACTTCATAATAATAAAGTGATTTACTGGCAGAACATGACAAATGCACAGATTAAGCAAGAGAAATATTTTTGGGTAGAAACCACCCTGTATTATGTCAGTCATTTGGAGAACAGCTTCTTAGCACAAGTGAAACTAATCTGAATTCTTAAAAACATTTGGGGGAGATTTTTAAACAACATTTATAACTAGATCTAGGAAAGCATAAACGTTAGAAAGAACAGATAATTGTACAGTTTTCAGAGATATTATAAGATAAAATATGGAGTCAGTTGGATAAACACTACATGAAAGAAAAAATAAAATTTTTTAAAATTATTTTCTTCTGCAGAATAGAAGACTAGAGTAGCAAATAAAAACTATTTAAATGATTCTCCTAAGTACTGCTATCTTGAAGATTTATCTTTTAAAGATACAAATCAAGAGCTCCTCAAATCATACATATTCTCCAAAAGTTATTATAAGACAGAATAAACAAGTGACATGAATAATTAAATAACAATTTCGTATCTAATTATTTTTCCTAGTAACATGCTTATGCCTTAGTGAACTCTACAATCAATATATTGTATAACATATTATGTTTTTATTTTTTAAAGAGATTTTTTAAAAGATTTTATTTATCCACTTTTAAGGAGAGGGAAAAGGAGGGAGAAAAAGAGGGAGAGAAACATGATGTGTGAGAGAAATGGCAGTTGCCTCTCTCAGGCCCCCAACCGGAGACCTGGCCCACAACCCAGGCATGTGTCCTGACCGGGAATCGAACCAGCAACCTCTCTGTCCACAGGCCAGCACTCAATCCACTGAGACACAACAGCCAGGGCATATTATGTTTTTTAAAAAGTAAGAGAATAACAACTTAATCTGGGCCATAAAATATATATGAAAGGATGCTATTGAATTTTGTAATTACAGTATGAAAATTCATCTGCCATTCCAGTCTTTGGATATCTAATGTCAGTGTTATATGATGCCATCACCCATAGAAGTAGACGCTGCCATGGTGAAAAAAATAGTGTTAGTAAAATTAGTAAAATTTGACTCTTGCCTGGAACTGTAATGGCCTACCTGGCTCAGTGCCCTTGCTTCTCTTTCCCTCCGAGCCAAATCTACTAAATTAACCCTGACTTATAGCTATGCATCTGATTCTGGGGCCAACTCCAGTCCTCGGCAGGGGGGATATCATAAGAAATCCTTTGTCAAGACATTCCTGCCTCTGCCCTGAATTACCGTTCCTCCGATTTCACTCCAGTCCACTGTGACTGGGTTCCTTGCCTTGCATACATTTCCAGTGGCTGGGCTTCGTACTGTGAAGTCTCAATCTCCTTGTTAGGGGTCCCTAATACTTAAGGGGACATTCCAAAAACATCAAACATCCAATTCCTATTGGAATAAACTTTTTTTTTCCCCCTTAGGACTACCTTGTCATTTGGGCCACTTTCTAAATTATTTAGAACTTGGACTCTGTTGGGACCAGATACCCCACCAGTCCACACCACCCCTCCCCAACAACACCTATTGGTGAACTATGAACATACTTTTCAGATTCAGGGGAGGCAGTATGGCATAGTGGTTGAGAGTGTTGTTTCTGCAGTCAGGGTCCCTGAGTCTGAAAGACAGCACAGCAACGTATGACGGAGTAACATTCTTAACCTCTGTAAACTTGATTCCTTCATCTCCAAAATGGAGACAAAGACAGCACCTACCTCCCATGTAAGTAATCTAGAGATAACACATAATACCCTGTCTAGTAAATAATGAACACTCCATAAACGTTAGCTGTTGCTATTATTGTTTCCATCTTCCCATCTAGAGAATAATAGGCTGCATTACTATCTTTAGACCTTGCTTAAGGTTCAAGATTTGCCTGATCCCATGTCTATGAATTTCTGACTACTTCCATATTTGTATGTGAAGTATTCCTTCCTAATTTATAGTAAATGTGATCACTTTCCCAAAAGAAAATAAAAAGGGACTGAAAAGCATTATTTGTACCTGTCTTCCCTCCCCACCCCTCCCGCCCCTTTTCTCTTCTCCCTTTCCCTTTCCAAGACCTATTCACAGTTCTCTCCATCTATGAGAAGCTATTTTATAGCCACTCTGCCATCATGGCTTGCCTTGAGGAGCAGCTAGACCATAGCTTTCTGAGCAGATGATTTGAAAGTTTTGCAAAATCAAGCCAAATGCTGGTAGTTTTGACGACCGGCCTGGTTCATTCCTACAAGGCCACTTAGATCCTCAACCCTGGAAATTTAAAGCTGTACCCGAATGTAGAATCTGAAAATAGACATGCAGACAGCTTGGGTTCCCTTTTCACAGTTCCAAATACTTGTGGAATTTTTATAAAACACAAATAAATATAAATGTTTATTAAATATGAATAAGAATGAAAATGATATAGCATTCATTTACATGATTTGCTCTTATTTTAAGCAACACTAGTACCACTATTCACACACATAAAAATACCTCCAGTTGATAAAGTCTTAAAATATCACCATTTATTTCTGATATTTTAAGGCTTTATCACAAAGAATATAGCATGTGTGACACCTTCAGAAGCAGGGAGCCAGAACTGGTGTGTATATTTTTAAAATCAAGTAAAAAAGATGAGGGAGATAAAAAGTGAGTGACTACCATAACTCCAAACTATTGAAAGGAAGAGCTTCACAAGAACCCCAATCCCTAAACACCTAATACTGAGCTAAAATGCCTTTGGAAAAAGAAAAACTTCTTATTCATTCTTTGAAAAAAGACACTCTAAACACACGTAGGTATTAAGGCTGGATTTAAAACCGAATATATCTCTAAAGGTCCAATTTGGAACTTGAAGCGGCCAACTTCCAAATTCAACTCATACTCAACATTTGTACCTCAGAGCTCTCAGACAGATCTCCAGAAAATATGTATCTTTAGCAAAATAACAAGCTCTTACCCAATTTCACAGACTCAGACAGCTTTTTATTATTCCAGCCAAAGGTACTAATAAAAAACTTTATCACATTTCTTCAAGCATCAAAATGAGTGTGCTACTAAGATTCAGCCTGGGTAATAGGAATGCAGTATAATTTTCAATGTCATTTCTGAAACTCTAACTCAGGAGTGATTTTTATACTGTGCTTCTATAGTTTCCTGTGTGTTGATTCACTGCGAGCGGCGGGGGTGGGGGCTTAAAGGAGGGGTGTAGCTGCTGCCAAATCTCAACCTGGGCAAGAAAATCGAATTGTAAAAGCCTCTGTGCTCCACGGCCGGGGCCGAACTCTTGTCCCCTCTTCTAGTATTTACTTCTCGGTTTCACGTGGGGATCGATTACACAAGCTCCTCTTGTGACCCTCGGCCTATGAATTACCCTGCTGTTGCTTTACAGGAGGGCATCACAGAACGCACATTCACAGCTGCTTAAAATTAACACTTCTTTCTTATCAGAAATGGCTCCACTCTTTTCCTGACATCAATACATTATTGAAAGTTCTGTACTGTAAATTCTTTGTCCTTCCTGACTCTGCCCTTTCTTGCTGCCTGTAGCCGGTAATCACAACAAATTGTCTGTCAGAGGACGCTGCAGTCTCACAAATGCACATAAAAATTCCAGACGCTCAACATCTTTGAAAGATGGGTCCAGACTGATCTAGGAGAATCCGTTTTTACTCACTTGGGTATTGAAATATTTTGTTTTGAATGTGGGGCTGGCTACCACCTCCCAAAGCATCCAGCATGTCACACGAATTTACGGTAACGGTGAACACTTGGGCCACACTGGTGCCGCTCTGGGATTTCTGCAGTAAATACAAGTAATTAAGACCAGCCTGTTTATTATACAAGACTTCATTTTTTCACAAACTCTCCCACATTTTCTCTAAATATTTAAGTTAAAGTAGGCACCAAAGTAGCAACTCCACTGGAGTAAAACATGAGTTAGACACAGTAGAGAAGTTAGTTCAACACCAGACTACCCTCCACTCCCTGGATTTTCTGCAGTTTTTCATCTTGGGTTAGCTTTCTTATATATCTTGGCATCTTCTGGAATGTCTCCCCTCCCTGTTGTCCAATGTACTCAGAAAATACATGCATATTTTGTTATTTGTCTAAGAAAGAAATAAAGAGGAAAGAAGTTCGTAAGGCCTTCAAGAGCCAAAAATAATTACCACTAATTGAGAATAATCTTTGTCATTGGGTCCTTATTAGTATGAATAATATATTATCCACTTATTTCCTTTAAAAGCTGTCAGATAGAAATATCATTCGCAGTTTAACTTTTGAATACAGAGACAAAGTTAAAAATGATGCCGGAAGATTTAGTGTCCCACAACAGAAACACAAACATGCAATCGATTAGAACCTCATTGTGATAATAATGTTCCTAAAACATAAAAAGTACATATAAAAACCTGAAATATGACAAAACTGTAAAAAAGAGGCCAATCCTATCACTCCTCATCTATTAAAAGAAAAAAGTATTATTACAGAAGTTTGTAACCAATCTTTTAAAATACCCTTAATATTTTTCTTTTCTGTATGATTTCAACAGTCAAAAATATGGTGGTTTATTTTTAAATCATCCTATTTAATCATGGAAAAAACATGCAAGACCCAGGCACAACCACCAGCTTCTTTTCGGCTCTAATCCCTCTGCTCCGCCCTTCTCCCCCAGCTTTTCCCACAGCTGTGTTGTCCACGGCTGGATCAGGAGCTGCTAGAGGGCAAGCCCATATCGTCACTGTGTGTGTCCCTAGTAATGAACACAGTGCCCAGCACACTGCAGACATTCAACTGTTACCTGAAAGGATTGGAACCGACATTCACAGGTCCAGTTAAAGAGCCCTGTCTCTGCTGTGCACCCAGGCTGGTAGTCCCTTCCCTGGCCATCTTTCAACCCTTTAGGATTTGAGGACTATCCAGTTCAACCACATGCAGGAATGGATTTGAGAGCTAACTTCCTTCTCCTCCATCCTTCCTATGTTCTTGCCCCACAAACGCAATCTCTAATGTCTAAAGCTACTACTGTACAATGCAAATTACTTCATGGATGTTTTTATCTGACCCTCACAACCACCCTTGGAATTAGGTAAGGCAAACATAATACCCATTTAACACATAGGGAACGAGAGGCTCAGGAAGGTTAAAGAATTTGGTCAGGGTCACACAAAGAGAAAACGCTCTTTTTGCAATCTTAGTATTAAGACCAGACTAACAGTAATACCACTGGTAATACTAACGTCTCCGTGTGGGAACTGGGGACAGCCCACTTCCAAATGCGTCTGACGTTCAGAATCTGCTTTGTCTTTCACTCACTCTCTTCCATGTATTATTGCTCACATATTTGAAACATGCCCAATGCAATGCTTTAATAAAGATAATAATAATCTGTTAAATAAAAAACACCACCACTGTACTCATGGAATGTAAGAAAACATGAGATCCTCCAAACACCACTAAGGCAGTATCTTTGGGAAGTCTTTTTTTAAAGGAACTAATGTCTGCCAAATTACTAGGAAAGTTGCCTCCCAAATTAAAGATGAACCAATTAAAATTATATTAGAAATGAGTGAGAATTAAAGTTCTTTTAGTCAACTGGTTTTCAGGCTTCTCCCTTCAAAAATAATTCTGACAGGAATTAAAATTTTAGTGGCAACTCATGCAAGACAAGTCAGGAGTCTGGGCTCAACTAGAAGCAGAAAGCAGTTCTGCAACCATTTCTAACAGTGTTATAGAAGCGAGCGCGTCAGATGATTTAAATTTATACTGCTATCTAAATTCTGGGTCATAAACAAACCAAGCTCTCAAATTCCTCAAGTTCTCTCTGAATAGCTAATAAGAAAAGTGATCTGGAAAAAGTCCAGAAGCTTACACCCAGATTCATTCTGTAATTTTTATAAATTACATTTTTGGAAAGAGGTAGGAAATAAGTAAAATTATAAAGATAGGCTTTTTCTTAGTTATGTATTTTATTTCTGATCTAAGAAGAGTAGGTTTTTCTTATATTAATAGGTTTTCAATTCTCACCATTTAAAGTTAATTGAACAAAACTGTTGATGTTGAAAATTCAATGAAATTCCATTAAAAAATTTAAAATTCAGCTGTCAGACTAATGGGACCGGTTCCAACTTTTGCCGTTTTCCCAAGATAAGCTCACTATTTTTCTTCTAATGAGACAAACAGAAAGGAACACACTGATACTCCAGCTTGGGGGGCCGATATGTGGTCCCCAAAGTCGGGGTACCTGGGATGTCATGGCTTCCAAGGAGGAGGAAAGCTATTCCACAGGATAGAAGCATTTGGGGATGGGGCAGTTAGTGGACAAGGCTGAGAGCAAAAGGATAGTGAAAACCTTGGGTTTTGCATGGGGATCCTTACAAAAACTCAAAATGCTAGGTCAAGGTGTGAGCTGTAAAAATCCGAAGGGTACAGCTTTACACCAGACTGACATCGAAAATCAAGGTGCCCTCCAAAGTCACAGGAGGGGGACCGCACAATGTAAGGCCTAAAAATTAGAAATAGTGGGGAGAACTTTAGACTTTCATGGGCTAAACACCATTAGTGTCCATGCTAACTACATGTAGATTTCTGAAAGGAGAAGCAATTCCTGAAGAAATCTGGCTTATATGGCAAATGATCACTAGGCATAGCCCACTAACACAAATGTTAGATGAATCGGTTTGTAAATTCTATCTTTTCTCTGAGTTCCACCACCTCTCTAAACATGAACACGCTTAGAAGTCGGACAGACCTCAAGTCTAATCCTAGCTCTGCCCTTTCCTAGCTATGAAACTTGAGCTAGACACGTAACTTTTCTGAGCCTTACTTTCTTTTCGCAACAAAAATGAAATAATGCATACTTTGCAGTCACTGGCGTATAGTACGTGCTCAGTAAATGTGTGTTGACTGATAAATTTGTTATGAAAATTCGATGTGATGTGGATGCCATGTGATATGTTAGCCACAGCTCCTATGCCATTCCATTTTATGATTAAAGTACCAAGCAGACTAATTTTTTTTTAAAAAAGCACTCCAACAACTTATTCCTCAATTTTCATTTCAGGCATTTTACTCAATAAAATTTGCAATGCCCACTAGCTGAAAGAAACTCTCGATTAATTAGTGCAGTGGGCTATTACTTTTCATCTAATAGAGCAATAAAGCAGGGAGTTAAGAGTTTAACAATGTATAATTATGCTTTTTCTTACATGAAAATATAGAAACCTATTTCTTAGAGAACAGTA
Source organism: Micronycteris hirsuta (assembly GCA_004026765.1). Lineage (NCBI taxonomy): Eukaryota > Metazoa > Chordata > Mammalia > Chiroptera > Phyllostomidae > Micronycteris > Micronycteris hirsuta. The sequence continues at coordinate 22,522 of PVJI01023321.1, forward strand.
GTCAGCTCTTGCCGTAACAATCCCACAAAGCAGAGCAGAGCAAACTCGTGGCTCACAGCGAACATTCATTCTCATGCAGGTGGGTCTGTGTGCTGATTGACGTCTGGCATGCGCAGTCAGGGCTCGGGTGGGTGGCTCTGCTTCACGCTGAGGGTTTGGCTCAAGGTTCACTCCACCTGTGTTCATCCTGGGACTTAAGCTGATGGGGTAGCAGCTGCCCAGGAAAAGTTCTTTTCTTGCCAAAACCAAAGGTAAATCGTGCAAGTGTGTTTGAGGCTTTATGCCATATCCACTCACATTCCATTGACCGAAGCAGTCTCATGGCCAAACCATCAGCAGGTATGGGGGCTGAACCATAATCAGAAAGTACCTAACAATGAATACTAAACTTTTAACTAGTTGGATGTGATTGCATTATTTCTACATAGAGTTAAATTCACATTACCAGGCTCCGAAATGAAAGATCTTCTGGTAATTAAGGAGGAGATTCTGGAGAGAGGAGGCGCTAATGGAGATGAAAATTCTAATATTCTAGTTATTAAATAAAAGAGGTAACTCAGCCTTCAGATATTTATTTATAATTATATAGAAAATAATTTCAAGCATGTTTTACATGTTTCAATTGAATCAGACTGCCTCTTTAATCAAACTGCCTCTTTAATCAAACTGCTTTGTCAAAGCATCAAAGTAATTGATCTTATTATTAAAATAAAAAGTATGAAATCTTTGCTATTTTGTGAATTTTTCACTCGAATAAACATCTGTCATTTAAAAAAATGTGTAAGTGTATCTAGGGAAAGCTCTAACATACCTCACTTATTTGAAAGAAACTCCAAAATGCATTAAGATTGACATCAAAAGGAAATGAAAACATTAAGCCAATGTAAGCACTTTGAAGCTTAAGCATTTTCAACAAATTTGAAATTCTAGGTTGAGAAAATAATAGACAACAAAAGTACATTTAGTCAAAAGAGCACCAGTCTGTTTTCAATCATCTTATAAATTATTCAGTGAAAGCTGAGAGAAATAATTTTAATTAAGAAAGATTACTCTTGGATATTAATGATAAAATATGCTGACAATATTTAAAATCTATGTGGTGATAACAGAAACAAAGATTTCCTTAGCAATATAAACAAATAAGTTCAACAGAAAATTTGATTTCTGGAGCTCTATTGTTCTGTAGCTTGGAGCCTCAACTATAAGAATATCAAATATCGGCGCATTCTGGAGACTTCCTAAGATGGTGGCATAGGTGAATGCGCCATG
>PVJI01023322.1:0-15931 GCA_004026765.1 Micronycteris hirsuta
TTTCATGACTTTGAATACTTCTTTCCAGCAAGGTTTCTTTTGAGGAATTAGCTGTTGGTCTAATGGGAACTCCTTTGTAGGTAACTGTCTCTTTTTCTCTTGCTGCTTTTAAGATTCTCTCCTTATCTTTAATCTTGGCTAATGTAATCATGATGTGCCTTGGTGTGTGCTTCCTTGGGTCCAACTTCTTTGGGACACTCTGGGCTTCCTGGACTTCCTAGAAGTCTATTTCCTTTGCCAGATTGGGGAAGTTGTCCGTCATTATTTTTTCAAATAAGGTTTCAATTTCTTGCTCTTCCTCTTCTCCTTCTGGCATCCCTATGATTTGGCTGTTGGAATGTTTAAAGTTGTCCCAGAGGTTCCTAAGCCTCTCCTCATTTTTTTGAATTCTTGTTTCTTCATTCTTTTTTGGTTGAATATTTATTTCTTCCTTCTGGTCCAAATTATTGACTTGAGTCCCGGTTTCCTTCACATCATTGTTGGTTCCCTGTACATTTTTCTTTATTTCACTTTGCATAGCCTTCACTTTTGCCTCTATTTCACGACCATATGCGACCATTTCTGTAAACATCCTGATTACCAGTGTTTTGAACTGTGCATCTGATAGGTTGGCTATCTCTTTGTCGCTTAGTTGTTTTTCTGGAGTTTTGATCTGTTCATTCATTTGGGTCATATTTCTTTGTCTTGGTGTACCTGTTACATTGTAAGGAGTGGAGCCTTAGCAATTGGCCAGGGCAGGACAACCCATGTTGCTGCACTGTGGTGCTGTATGTGGGGGAGGGGTCAGAGAGGGAACAGTGCCACTTGCTGGGCTCTCCGTGTGCTTTCAGTCACTTCCCCCACTACCCACAAGCAAATTGGGCCCTTCTGATACTGATTCCTGGGTAGGCGAGTTTGTGTATATTCTAGGACCCTGTGGGTCTCTCCAATGAATTATCCTGTGAGGCTACGAGTTTCTCCGCCTGCCACAACCCCTACAGGTTTTTACATCCATAGGTTTTGAGGCTTTCTTTTTCCACACTGGAGCCCTTGGTTGCTTGGTCTGTCTCACTCCACAATTGTTCCTCCTGGTTTTCCACAAGCAAATGTGGGGTCACCAGCTGGCACCTTGCCCACCTGATCTTCCAGCTACCTCCTTGCTGCATGTCCTCTCCGCCCTGGCTGCCAATCTCCTCCCCCTCCTATCAATCTGATGAATGTTTCTTCTTTAACTCCTTGGTTGTTGGACTTCCATATAGTTTGATTTTCTGTCAATTCTGGCATTTTTTGTCTCTAAATTTGTTGTTGCCCTTCTTTTGGTTGTACAAGGAGGCAAAATGTATCTACTTACACCTCCATCTTGGCCAGAAGAGAGCTACCAGCAAAATTCTAACCAAAGGATAAGTGGTGTAGCAATATTCATAACAAATTAAATATAGTAAAAGGCAAAATGCATTGTTAGGGCTAAAGAGTATCATTCAATAATAGTACTAGTCACAACCACAAATACATAAAAAACTGTCGGTACTTAGCATAACATGAAAATGTTTGAAGCATAAATTGAGGGAATTACAAGGAGTAAGTCATAATCATAGTAAGCGATTTTACCTTTCTCCAACACAAACAGGATAAGCAAACCACATATTAATTAAGCTATACATTTGAACACATAATCTTTCTTCCACTAATGGCATTCACAGAATGCTGAACCCAATAATTTTAGGATATGCCTCCTTCCCAAGTGCACATGGAACATTTTCCAACTTTAATCAAAATTTGATAAAGTTCTGGTCAAATTTTACAATAAGAGACTATGCACATATCTCAAGAACTTACCTTCTTAAGTGTACACATACATCTACAAAAATTGACCAGATTTGACTATTAGCCATAAAGTGTCAACAAATAAAAAAGAATTACTATCTAAAAACTGTAAGACAATAAATCTAGAAATAGCAAAAACAACAAAAAAACACCCTTACATTTGGAAAATTATACTCCTATAAATAAATAAAGGGTCAAATGGAAAACCACAAAGGAAACTGGCAAAACATTTCTTACTGATGAATTGGTGAGTGCTGTTTCTAGTTAGGATGTAAAAGTATGTGAAAGACCTTTACTCTGCCAAAACAAGAAATCCCAAGATAAAACAAAACAATTATCCTTTCCTTTAAAGCCGGCGGCAGCTATGGATACACAAAGATCCAAAAGAACTAAACTATGAAGAGATAATGCTTTCCTAAATGAGCGAAGAACAGAAAACATCTTCATACTTGGGGCCGGTCACTGAGTGTGCAGGGAGCATGGACGGAGGGAGAAGCTGCCAGAGAAGGACTATTTTGCTCAGATGAAGAGACATTGAACTCAAGAAACCTCAGGGCTGATTCATCAGATAAGAATCTAAGAGAGCCTGGAACTGTAAGGATAATCCTCTTTACTAATCCTAAGCATTTACTTATGGGCAATTCTGCTGAGTAAGTGGAGACTGAAAAATGGGGACAGAAAGCAAAAGAAGATCTCAAAATCTTATAGTCACAGTGTCAAAGTGTCATAATCCCCAACTCATGGTCTCTTGGTTACACAGTCTTAAAATTTTAGTATCAAGGTTTGAGCATCTCTCAGTATTGAAGTCCAGTGGTGGTTGGTGGAGACTTGGGAACCATCAAGCATTTGAAACCAGAGGTAAATTGAAATTTACCAAAGCTGAACCACACCCCACCCAATTCAGATTTTATAAGATATCCCTGGTGGCCAGGGGAGTCAGGGGCTGAGCTGGAAAGTGGAGAGGTATCTCATTAGACTCCTGCAGCTTGAATTCCAAGGCTCCTCGAGAGTTTCAAGCCTCAACCCACCCCAATCTACCTCTATTTCTAAGTGCACTAAACTGATAAGCCCCTTATACTAGCTGCCTAACGAAGGACAAAGCATGTCTTCTTTAAAAAAATCATCTACTTTAGACACAATCTCTGGCATAAAATTAAAAAGTTACAAGATATACAAAGGCACTGGATTATCAACCCATAAACAAGAGAAAAAAATTCAATAGAGAGAGACTCAGACTACCCAGGAATTATCAGGCAAAGACCTTTTAAAAACTATGATAAACATAAATAATCTGTAAATAAATGTGGATGAATTGATTGGAGAGATGGAGAATTTCAGGAAAGATTTGGAAACTATAAAAAGAGACCAAAATGGAAATCTTAGTACCCTAATATATAATATCAGCAATTTAAAAAGCTTACTAGATGGGATTAATGTAGATTGGACACAAGAAAGGAAAGGATTCATCAGTTTGAAGACATTACAAAAGAAATTGAGCAAAAGGAAGCACAGAGAAAAGAGAGTGGGGAGAAAATGAGCAAAGCCTCAGTAACCTGTGGGAGTATCAAGCAGTCAAACTTATGTGTGACTGGGTTCCCAGATGGGGAGGAGTGAGAAAATAGGACCGGAAAAAAGTCTTTAAAGAAACATTGTTGGAAAATTTTTCTATTTGTTAGAAAACAGCAACCGGTAGAGCCAGGAAGCTCATCAAATGCAGAAGAGGATAAATGCAAACATAAAACAAAACACTTCAATACATTGTAATTGAGCTGCTGACAACCAGTCATAAGGAGAAAATAAAACTCACAGAGAAACGCGGCACATCGCATACAGCGAGCAGCGGTAAGAATGATGAGTGACTTTGAGAAAATATCTTTAAATGTTGAAGAGCATCAACCTGAAATCTTATAGCCAGTGAAAATATCTTTCAAACATGAAGATAAAATAATGACATCTTCAGGTCAAGAAAAGCGTGCTAGCAGAGGCGCAATGCAAGAAATGTGGGAGAGCGTCTCAGGCTGAGGAGAAGCAGTACCAGGCAGAAGCTCGGGTCTACAGTAAGAAACGAAGAGCACAAGCAAGGCTAACATATGAGTCAGTGTGAATTTCTCTTAAAAATTATTGACTGCTTAGAGCGATGTTGTGGGGTCTGTGATGTAGAAGTAAAGTATGACAACAGAGCATGCAGGGGGGGAGGGAGTAAATTGAATTATACTAATGCAAGGTCCTTACGTTGTTTTTAAGTAATAAAATACCGAAGATAGACTGTGATAAATTACAGATGCATATTGTAATCTTGAGAGCAACCACTAAAAATAACACAGAATATAACTAAAAATTCAGTGGAGGAGATCAATGGAATCCAAAAAATAGAAGCGGAGAGAAAAGGAAGAACAAAGGAACAAAGAGCAGATGTGACGATAGAAATTACATGCCAAGGTGATAGATTTAATCCAACCGTATCAATAATTATATTAAATGTAGTTAAAGGAACTACACATTCCAAGTAAAAGGCAGAGATTGCCAGATTGGAAAAAAGGCAAGACCAACTAAATGTTGCTTATAAGAAATATCCTTTAAATATAAATACATATAAAGGATGAAAGGTAAAACATGAAATAAGATATGCCACAAGTTAGATTTTGGACCATGAATATTACCAGAGACTAAGAGGACAGGACATTTCTTAATGATTAGAGGCCCAATTTATCAACAAGCTACCTAATAAAAAAGCTTCAAAATACATAAAGCCAAACCAATGACAACACTAAATGGAAATGTTCACACTCCTCTCTTCATCAATTGATAGAACAATTGGTCACAAAAAATCAGTAGGGATGTAAAACAGCTGGCCAACACTATGAATGAAGTGACTGATTTGACGTGTACAGAACGTCACATCTAACAATGCAGAACGCACGTGCCCTTCACTGGCATGTGACACGCTTTTTAAGATGGATCGCAGACTGTGGGTCACTGAAAAGCCAAGTGTCAACTAATTTCAAGGGACAGAAATTATATGGATAATTTTCCTAACCACAATGGTATTAAATCAGAATCAAATAACAAAAAATACAACTAGAAACTCCTAACATATTTGGAAATTAAGTAATATGTTCCTATAAATAATATGGGTTAAAGAAATCATAGGGAAAATTATTGGAACTGAATCAGTGAAAAAACATGTTGAATTTTTTTATATACAGTTAAGCAATGCTTAAAGTATAATATGTAGTTTTGGGGGGAGTCTAATATTAATTATCCAAATTTCCACCTTAAGAAGCCAGGAGAAGAAGAGCTAATTAAACCCAAGTTCATTGAAACCTAAAACTGATTAAATACCAGGACAAAAATAAAGGAGATAGCTTTTTCTGAGAAAATGAAGTTGAATGTTCTGCAAACACTCATGAAAAGTCACTAAAAAAAGCGCTGTCCCATTAGGTATGAGCAAACGGAAAAGACTATGATATTCTGAGGGGGGACATCTGGAAGAATCCTGCATTCCTAATCCCTCCCTAATGTCTTTAAATTCTAGCTCCACTTCCAAGGCACCATAAGACAAAGCAGTCTGGGTGTGCACAGCCCAGGGAAGACAGTGGAGCCCTCCACATCCGCAGAGAGAAGTTGGGCCTCCTGATGCATTAGTCCCATCAAGAGACAGAAGCCACAGAGACATTTAATCAGATTAGTGTTACTAATGTTATTCTCTAATAACACGGGATTAACTCTAAAGGGGCAGCAAGAGCTGGTCAAAAAAGAAGACAAACCTTGTGTGATTTCACTTAATATCAGGTCCCTAGAGGAGTCAAACCCACAGAGGCAGAAGGTAGAATGGCGGTCCCCAGGTGCTGGAGGACCGGGATGGGGAGTTACAGTTTAACCAGTAAGTTGCAGTTTGGGGAGATGGAAAAGTTCCGGAAATGGGCATACTTAATGCAGACAAACCAATCCATATTGAGAATAGTGTTCGTCTTGTCACAGATTTAATGTAGAGATGTGGACCCCTGGAGATGAGGCAAAAGACCCCAAAGACTCCAACTTGCTTCCACTTGTGTTTGCTAACAGAGCAAAATCCAGTGGTTATTCCAAAGACAAGTAACTTTTAAATTTGCTCATTCCACATCAGATTAGCTCTTCAGAGGAAAATGTCCTGGGTGCAAATACTGTGCTGTGGTGGGCATTTGCATCACCGGGAATGGGCCCTTGGTGTTTTGGGGGGACAGATTTCAGGTGGGGTCCCGTGGTCCAGGGGATGCCTTTCTTTACTGGGGTGAAATGTGCAGGGAAGGGAGGGGGTGGCGCTACCCAGAGACATGCATTTCCTTGGGCACCAGGCCCCGTGCATAGCGTTTAGGGAGGTGTGTTGCGGAATTACTTCTTGAATTGTGTGCTCACTGATGTAAGGAACATTCTCAGAGATTTTTTAAATTATGTGAGGTAATGCCTGAGCGGACAGTGCAGCTGCAGAGCTCAGCATGCCCTGGACAGCTCCTGTGTTGACCCCTGAATTCTGCTGTTTAAACAATATGACTCCTATTCGGTGGCCGCAGAAGACCCTGGGAAGACCCTGCCTCCGCTATTTTTTTCCATCTGAAGTGGAAAGTTAGTTTCTGTTTGTGTTTCTGCATTGCTTTCACTTCTTAATTTGCATTATTTTCTGAAATCAGCAGGATTTCCCACAGGCCATGGGGTCCAGCACAGGAACATAGGCTAAAGTGCCCCCTGGATCTGGTGAGCATAGGCTCAGGGGGAGAAGGATTGAAGTTGGACCACAGTGAGCTGAGAAGGGCTAGAGAATTCAGAAATGAGAGTGAGTGTGACCACAGGGAGGGTATGACAGGGGTCAGGGAGACTGTGAACTTTTATGGAGGACAGCTGTGCAGGCTTACAGCTGATGAAGGGGCCAAACATTCAGGAGAGAGGAGGAGAGATCCATGGCGGGGCCTAAGCAAACAGGAGGAGCATCTAGGGTGTTGTCCCCATACTCAGACCATACACAACCAGACCCTGGTTCATGATCTCAGAGTAGAAAGTGGAGCTGGGCTGGAACCTACAGACCACTGTGCCCACACTCGCCTCTGGGACATGGCAGAAGAGTGGAAGGAGGATGGGTCCCCATACAAGGCACTGGGCAACTTGGAATCCACATCCAAAAAATTAGCTGGACCCTACCTCATGCTATACACAAAAATCCATTCCATGTGGATGAAGTCCTAATGCAAACCTCAAAACTATAAAACTGTAAAAACAACATAGAACATTCGCAACTCATAACCAATAAAGGACCATCTGTAGATCATATGGAGAAATCTACAAATTAAAAAAAAAACACAACAACAACTTGAAGGAAAATGAGTGAAAGACTTGAACTGAAGACATGAGATACCACTTTACAGCCTCCAGGTTGACACAGATGTTCAAGTCTGATACCAAATGAGTGAGAGTGCGGAATGATTGACAGGGTTATACGCATATGTATGGGAAGAATGTGGATTTGCACCACCACCTTAGAAAACAGTTTGGTACCAGCAAAGTTGATGTACCCAAACCTAATTCCACTTCTAGGGCTATCCGCAGGAAGCACCGTTGTATCTGTACACCAGGATTCGTGGTCAAGACTGTTCACTGTCACTGTGTGTGTAGCCGCCCAAGTGTACAGGACAGACATTTAGAAGCAGCTCAAATGCCCACCCACTGTTCTTCCCCCGGGTGTTCACCATGGCCTCCCTCCCTGTGTGTCGTGGCATTCTCTCTTATCCTTTTGAGTCCAGACTGTCCATGGTGACTCTTTGGACCAATAAAATGTAGCAGAAGTGTTGTCCCAAGGTTTCTGAGAAAGGGCATGGAGGTGGGGGTTTGCAGTGCTTGTTTCTGGAACAGTCAGTGTGGGGACGCCTGACTACCCTGAACCCGCTGTGCTGGGAGGAAGCCCATGTCACGGGGGAGACTCTGGAGAATCCGATGCCCTTTGGAGGAGGGACAGAGACAAAAGGAGAGGGACAGAGAAAGCCCACAGAGTCCCACGGTGCAGATGCAGGGGTGAGGAAGCCATCTCGCAGTGGGTCCTCCAGCTCACACCCTGGGTCCAAAACAAACCCCTTAGCCAAGCCCTCCCCTGATTCCTGACTCACAAAATTGTGAGCAAAATAAAGTCATTTTTGTAAACCATTAAATTTGGGGATAGTTGATTATACTAGTAATAATAATAGATCAAATTACTACATAGCAAATACTACCTTGCAAAGAAAATGAGTCAACTACAGCTGTAACGGTATTGAATTTCAGTGTTGATTGAAAAACAAGTCAGAAGAATACAGACTATATGACTCCGTTTCTGTAAAGTTCAGATACATGCGAAAATAAAGGATGTATTGTCTAGGGATTCAAACATGTGGTAAATATCGAGAAAAGGAAGAGACTAATAACAAAATCTGGGAAAGTTTTATCCTCTGAGAGGACATGCGTGTGCAGGAGATGGCCACCCTGATGGTGACGTTCTTCTCCTTAAACTTCTGTATCATGATATTTTGGATCTTATACATGTCAACATTCTTTTGTATCTCTTAATATTTCATTTTTAAAAACTGTAAACAATTTCTTATCACTGTTGTAAACCAGTTTCTCACAAAGATGGGAAATGCCTGCCTCTCTCACAGAAGGGGCTCAGACACAGCCATCTTTGCGTCACATGCCTTTCTGATTGGGGGCAGGGCAGGGGAGACAGGGCGGGGAGCTGTGTGTTGGGTGGGAGGTTCTCATCGGCTGGAGACCGACAGACCATGTGATGTGGCCAAAGTGCCAAACACCGCACACAGCATTTGGCTCTTCCCTTGGCAAGGGCAGCGTAGCTCCTGCTGCTGGGGGCCAGTTTTCTCCGCCTCTGCCTTGGAGCTTCCTGCCTGTGGCCCAGTGGATGGTGGGAGCAAACCCGGGATGTGGATAGTCAAGCTGTTTTCATGCCAGGAGAGGAACTGGCAGGACTGGGGTGTGAAGGCTGCATGGTCACAGGTCACGAAGGGACAGTCCACCCACAAGCTCTGCCCTGACCTTGCTCGGGCCCTCCAAAAAGGGATTGCCTCATTTGGCCATGGACCCTCTGATTCTGGAACTTGCTATCATGAAGGTCATTTCTAGGGCTCAAACCACCGACCCCAGTTGCACATATTTAGGCCACAGCTCAGGTTGAACTTCTTTCCCTGGCAGTCGTTGGATTCCTGGCAGCTGCCAGGCTGGAAACCTCACCATTGCCAACTGTGGGGCGGGGCAGTGTCCTGAATCTTCATGTCCAGTATGGGGAGGTCGCTGACTATGCAGCAGGGATGTGGCCCACATCTGCGGCCACCCCACCAACAGGCACTGGCTCACCCCAAGGGCCTGGGAATAACCATACTCATGACCTGCTCGAAGGCCTCTGATTCCACAGGAGCATCTGAAATCCTGGTTGGGCTCCAGGCCCCAAGAAGTGCATGGTATTTTCATGTGTCAGAGACAAGTTCAGGGGAAGTTGGGATCTGGCAGTGAAGTGATCTGTGGGAAGAGTTTCTATCAGTGAGGACATGCTGATGGAGTCAAGTTACACAAGAAATCCAGGAGCTCAGTGAACCTGTGATGTCATCACAAGCGTTACAAATGCACCGAGAAAGTAATGCGATGAAACCCATAAATGTCCACAGCGCTGGCCTGGGTGCTGGTGTTGGGATTATTTTATTCTTTAATCTCGAAGTCTTAATTTTTATTTTTTTTATTACTTTTTAAGATTTTATTTATTTATTTTTAAAGAGAGGGGAAGGGAGAGAAACATTAATGTGTGCTTGTCCCTCACATCTCCCCCACTTGGGGACCTGGCCCACAACCCAGGCACATGCCCTGACTGGGAATTGAACTGGCGACGCTTTGCTGCTCAGTCTGGCACTTAATCCACTGAGCCACACCAGCCGGGGCTCAAAGTCTTAATTTTTAGTTAAACATGGCCACAGGTGTGAAGGCACCTAGCAGGTGCCCAGTAAATACTAGCTGCATCTGCAGCAGAGGCCACGCTATGCTGCCCTCCTCGCAGGCCGTCCACCTCAGCTCCTTGTCTAGGCCATCCACTCCTCCTTCTTGTAACATGCGCACGCGCCGTGCGCTCATGCCAGCAGGAACACAGCTAAAGAGACCTTCACTCTTAACACATCTGTATATTTGAAGTACAATTTTCAAAGTAAACTCCAGGTATACGAGGTCTGTCTGAAAAAAGTTCAGCCATTGTTAATATAATGAGCACGGTTTGCGTGGCATTGATGTTACTGGACAGCCAAGGAGAGTGGACTGGAATGCACATGCGTGAACCACGGTGACTTCACTGGACTAGTCAGTAGGGGCAGGAGACGCCATGAAATGAGCATATGTACTGTGTGTCTGCTGCATTCAAAATGAGCGAGTAGAGCAATAAATCTGCCACAAATTTTGCATTAAGCTTGAACATTCCTCCATGGAAGCTATTCAGATGATTCGGAAGGCCACAGCTATGGGCAACTGGTGATTGGCAGCTTCATCATGACAATGCCCCTACTCACGCATCACATCTTGTGCAGAGTTTTTTTTGCAAAACATCAAATCACCCAGGTGACTCAGACCCCCTACAGCCCAGATTTGGCGCCCTGTGACTTCTGGCTTTTCCCCAAACTAAAACCACCTTTGAAAGGGAAGAGACTTCAGACCTTCTATGAGATTCAAGAAAATATGATGGGGTAGCTGATGGCAATCGGGAGAACTGTGTGAGGTCCCAAGGGGTGCCTACTTTGAAGGGGACTGAGGCGTCATTGTCCTATGTACAGTGTTTCTTGTATCTTGTAACTTCTTTAATAAACATCTCTATTTTTCATATTACATGGCTAGATGCTTTCTGGGCAGACCTCATATGAAATATTAAATATTTTTTAAACCTCTTAGGAAAACTAAATAAAAGAAATGTGAAAGGCAACCTCTGGTAAGATACCAAGTTCTAAGTTTTAAGACAGTAAAAGATGTCACCAAAAAACTCAGGGAATGCATCTTATATAAAACTGAACCTTCTGGAGAGAGGAAAAGAATATAACTATAAAGCAGGTGAACTGGGAAGCATTCATGCCGCAGTAGATGCATTACAGAAACATTGGCTAGTGGTTTGTGCAGAAAATTGTTAAATGTTTTTTTAAAAAACCCTGGCAACTCATAAGGCAAAAACAAGACAATTGGAGCAAAATATACATACAGAAAATTTATAGAAAATGAACATCAAAAAAGGTTAACTTCATTATCACATAAATGTGAATTAAAACAGCAGAATTCCACACTGCTCACACCAGGTTAGAAAATGACGTGTCAGCGCAAAGCCCGCTGCTCCTGAGCCCTGGCGACCTGTCCCAGTGACAGCGCTGACGGCAGTCTGCTCTCGTGCAAATGGGTCGCAGTGCCAAGAATCATAAAGGACGTCCGTTACCTTTGATCCTGTACTACTAATCCCAGAAACGTGTCCTAAAACGATCACTGAAAGGAAAAAGGAACCGTATCATGGAAATGTCGCTGGCGTTTACTGTTTATAGTAGAAGCCAAAGCCCTGCAGATTGACAGCAGGAGAGACAGTTCAGTCGTCGCTGTCTGGGTGGTAACCGAGAGCGGTGTGGAGGAGCGTCTGCCGAGGCCGACAGGAGTGCCAAATTGTATCTGCAGTGCAGTTTAGAAAGTTATTCCTATGTGGATGAGGGCAAAGAAACGTTTGAAGTCTGTTAAGGTATATTGGGTCGAGATTTCTTTCTTTTTATATTCTCGGTTATTGTAATAATATGTGTGCAGTAAGTCAGTGCTGGGATGGGGAAATGTAAGTTGCAAAGCACAAAATGTTGGAACTCAACTTGTCCTGTAGGATGTGATTTCAAGTTAGAACGTGTAGCTGCAGCTTCTGACCTGCCGGCGCCCCGCCCCGCCCCTTGTTCCCTGACTGGCGGACGCTGTCATGCCTCGTGAAGTCGCGCCCCCGTTTGACTGTGTCTCACCCATCCTGAAGCTGAAACCTTTTCTACAGCAAGTTCTTTTCAGAGTGCTTGAGAATTCTCCCAGTAAGCCACAGCTTGGCTGTAACCGTCACTGATGCAATAAGTAGAAACTGCCAGTTGCATTAGGTGGGAGTTTGCAGCCAATGTGGTTGGGGTCCTGCCCAGATTCCACATTTTCTCTCTCTTCCCCCACCCTGTGATTCCAGAAGCTGTGCTCTTTGAGGGGGGTGTCCGTGGGTGCCCCGAAGCCCCTGGAGGTTAGACCGAGGGTGGAGGCTGGGGAGGCTAGAGTGTGGAAGCCCGGGTGGGGACAATCCCTAGGAGTCACTCCCTGCAGAATCCCCTTGGGTCCGGCTGCAGGAGACTGAGCCTGGGGTGGCTTCTTCCCTTCCTGTCCCCTTGCCTACCCTCCCCCAGCCTCCCAAGGAGGAGCTGTAAAAGTGCGGTTTTGACTGCACTGAATCAAAGAGATGCATTTTCAGCCCTAATTTGTTTGCTGTTCTGAGGTGCAGGGGGTGCGTCTCCTCTCTCACTCTCCCTACTGGGTGGAGACCAGGGGTCCTGACAGGTCCCATGCCAGCTGCTAATCTCCTTCCCTTTCTTGTCCCAGGCCAGGTACACAGGTCTCATCTTCTTCCATGAAGGCTGGCCACTGTGCATCCACGGGAAGGTGGTGGTGCAGTTGGCATCCCTCCGTGGAGTCAGGCTCAGACCTGGGGACTTCTATCTGCAGGTCACATCAGTGGGGAAGCAGTCGGCCAGACTGGTCTTAAAATGCCTCTCTCACCTGGGACGAGGCTCAGAGGAAGTCACTGTGCCTGAGGCCATGTACGGCTGTGTCTTCACAGGAGAATTCCTGGACCAGGTGAACAGGGAACGCAACAGTGTCCTCTTGAAAAACTGTTTGCTGACCTCAGGCTCCACCGTCTACCGCACCCCATGGACTAACGTCACAGTCCCCGTGTTTTTACCCACCAGCGGAAGAGTACCGCCTAGCTGCTCTAGCCCTGGGCCTGAGCAGCCTCCCAGCAGCACCTCAGAGGCCCCGGCCCCAGCACCAGCCATGGCCAGCCCCTGCCTGCCGGGGAGCACTTCTTCCAGAGACACTCCGACCCTGCCTCACTGCGCTGGGCATCCTGGCAGTGACCAGCCCAGCCACCTTCCTTACCTGAGAACAGCCGAGTGCGAAAGCCCCAGGACCCTGCCCAAGAGCTCTGGCGTCAGCCCACGGGAGTCCCCGGAAAGCTCTGAAGGACCGGGAGGGAGGCTGGACTCTGTGGACGAGAAGGATGGTCCCCAGACCCTTACCTCTCCCGAGGATTCAGACAGCCCGAGAAAGCGGCCATCTGAGGTCCCTGCTGGTACGGAGACCAGACGCTGGTTCAGGAAGTCCTACATGGAAGCCCTTCGGAACCCCATGCCCCTGGGCTCCAGCTCCGAGGAGTCCCTCGTGGATGAGGTCTCCAGCACCCAGGGCAAGAGGGCCGGGGCAGCTGCCAGCCGGACCCAGAAAGAAACCCCCGGCCTCCAGGGAGACTCTCAGGGGATCCGGAGTCAAGAGAGCTGTCCAGGAACTGCTGGGAGGACCCTTACCAGGAGGTCTAGGTCCTTGGACAGGTCCCTCAGCAGTGTCCGAGGTGATGTCCGGCAGACCTCCCCTCATTCAGCCGGCGCTGGATCTGGAGGTCTCTTAGGAGGACAAGCTGTGGGGGCCAGAAACCTGGGCTCCAGCCAGCCTTCTGTCTGCACCAAAGAGAAAGGTAATATCTCCTCTCTGCTACCCCGTCCTTCCCCCACTGTCCCCTTTCTCCCTGAACTTCCTCTCCTCCCTCCCACCCTGTCCCATTTGGTCTGATCACTTGGTTGAGTAGAAGCCTGTCCCCATATCCATCTTAACTGTTGAAAATAATGTTCACATGTGCTCCTTTCTGTGGCTGCTGCACAAAGTACTGCAGACACAATGGCTTAGAACAATAGAAACCCATCCTTTTGTCGTCTGGAGGCCAGAAGTCTGACCTCACGGTGCCACAGGCTCTAAGGAGGGCCCGTCCAGCCTCTCCAGCTGCCGGGGGCTCCAGACACTCCTGGGCCTGTGGCACTCCTGGCCTTCTCCCTGACTGTCTGTCCATGCCTGGAACCATCCTGCCCTTTCTCTTCTGAGGACACCTGTCGTTGGATGCAGGACCTACCCTAAACTTTATGAATCCACATCTGCAAAGACCCTTTCCCATATAAGGTCGCATTCACATGTTCTGGGAGTGGATACACCCTTTTGTGGTGTGCACACCATGCACCCTGACATTGTATTAATAATTGTTCAAGTAGGTAAATTCAGTTTAATGTTCATTGGCAATGATACCAGGTCAGTGACTTTATGCCCCTCAGTCACACGCCCTTAGAAAGTTTCTGAGCATCCATTCCTGGAGCCCTTTTCCACAGGCTTTGGAGGGAAAATGATTACCTGGCGGACTGTGCGTGGTGCATAAAGATAAGGAAAGAATGACAACTTATTTCTTAAGTCAAATATTTCAGCTATTTCCCCTTTTTTTGTATAAAGAAATGTTCTATGAAGAACAAAAACAGGGACTTTGGAAAGAAACATGAAGTGCGAACATGCCGTGGGCCTGAGAAGACGGGCTCGGGAGTGCCAGCAGCCCTGCCCAGCAGACGCTGCCTGGGAGCGAGGGCTCCCCTCTGGGCTCCTCACCTGCCCTGCCCCCACCCCCCACCTGGCCAATGGGGAGGCTCCAGTCTTGTCTGCATCGGAGGGCTCCGGGAGACCTCTCCTCTGGGTGGGCCCCGCCGCCGCACCTGTGCAGGGCCGCTCCCGAAATGAGGCAGGGCGCCCCTGCCTGAAACGCTGACAGGATTCGGGTGGCATGGCGCACACACTGGACTTACTGCAAAGCGTTGTGAAATATAATTATTTACTTAGGGCTGACACTTAGAGAACATTCTACTGCCGCTGTGCAATTCAATTAAAGTAAAGCAACAGCACCCTGACCATTGTTTCCAGGTCCTAAACTGTCTTTACTGTCCGTTTCCTTCCCCATTTGTGTTGGGCGGAAACACACAATCCCACGCACACACTGGGTGGCGCTTTGAAAACTCCTGTCTGCAGCAAATCCGCAGGTAGGAGACAGCGCTTATGTCTTCACCCCCGTGTGCATGTACGATGTAGTCAAGTACATTTCTCGCCACGGAGGAATGCCGGCTGTGCCAATGCTTTCGTGGACATTCGGGCACCGTGTCACGGATGGTGTTGTAGCACAGGGTCGCAGGTATTTGACAACAACTAGGTGGTGTCTGGCAGTCATGAAGGCAGTAGGTTTAGTTTAAATGAATCAGCACTGCCTGCTGGAAATGGGACAGTTGACTCCTGTGTGTAGAGCAGCACATCTAAGAAGATTCAAGGCCTCAGCATCAGAAATGTTGTATTCTCAAGTAATCATCTCTCTCGGGCCCAGAGGGCTTTGTCTACTCAGTGTCCGGAGACTGCATGTGAGGTGACACTGGGGGCTGTCAGGGGGACCTGAAGCTGGAGGAGTTTACTGCCTGGGACAACGCGACTTCCCTTCCTACCCCACCTCCTCTCCCTCCTCGCTGATGAAACAGAACCCACCTGTGTGGGGTGTCTAATATCCAGGAAAGAAGGAAGACACTGAATAAGAAGAAGCTACTGGCGCTCTCCCTCACAGTACGACTTTGCCTTTTCCTCCTCCTTCCCCCTCAGGCATGCATCTCCTAAATTCTAAGGGACTCCACAAGGCTTACAACCAGGGAGCAATAGGAAGCAGCAGTTCTTCCCAGGCTAACCACTGACCCTGTTTCCAAGGCCCCCTTTTCTCTGACTTCTTAGTGAGCCAAGGCAGCTCTGTTTAGGCATTCCTGTTGCTTCCAATATCATAAGCCATTCCTTGTTTCACTGTCCCCAGTTTTAATAAACTTCCTCTAAAAATATAAAAAAAAAAAAAAAAAAAAGAAGAAGCTACTTCTACCTGTGAGGAGGTGGGCAGTGGTACCAAAGTTCTGGACAGAGGGCCAGGACATTGATTACCCAACCGGTGACCAGTGGATCATTGATATATGCTCTCCCCTTCACACCCTGCTATCGC
>PVJI01023323.1:0-23767 GCA_004026765.1 Micronycteris hirsuta
CACCAACAGTGCAGTAGGGTTCCCTTTTCTCCACATCCCCTCCAACAGTTATCTGTTGCTTTGTTGATGATGGCCATTCTGACTGGTGTGAGGTGGTATCTCATTGTGGTTTTAATTTGCATCTCTCTGATGGCTAATGATGTTGAGCATCTTTTCATATGACTCTGGGCCCTCTGTATGTCCTTTTTCGAGAAGTGTCAGTTCATGTCTTTAGCCCATTTTTTAATTGTTTTTTTTGTCTTCCTGGGGTGGAGTCGTATGAGTTCTTTATATAGTTTGGAGATCAGACCCTTGTCTGAGGTATCATTGGCAAATATGTTTTCCCATATGGTTGGTTCTCTTTTTATTTTAATACTATTTTCTTTAGCCCCACAGAAGCTCTTTATTTTAATAAGGTCCCATTTGTTTATTCTTTCCTTTATGTCCCTAGCTCTAGGGGACATATCATTGAAGATGTTGCTGTGTGGAATGTCTGAGATTTTCCTACCAATGTTTTCCTGTAGAACTTTTATGGTGTCACGAATTACATTTAAGTCTTTTATCCACCTTGAATTTATTTTTGTGTATGGTGTAAGTTGGTGCTCATTTTTTTGCATGTGGCTTTCCAGATTTCCCAACACCATTTGTTGAAGAGGCTATTTTTATTCCATTTTATGCTTCTGCCCCCTTTGTCGAAGATTAATTGCTCGTAGAGACTTGGCTTTACTTCTGGGCTCTCTATTCTGTTCCATTGGTCTATCTGTCTGTTTTTATGCCAGTACCAAGATGTTTTGATTACACTGGCCTTGTAATATAGCTTGATATCAGGAATTGTGATCCCTCCTGCTTTGCTCTTCTTTCTCAAAATTGCAGCTGATATTCGGGGCCGTTTATGGTTCCATATAAATTTTTGAAGTGTTTGTTCTATCTCTGTGAAATATGTCATTGGTACTTTGATAGGGATTGCATTGAATCTATAAATAGCCTTGGGGAGTATGGACATTTTGATGATGTTGATTCTTCCAATCCATGAGCATGGTATATGTTTCCATTTGTTTGTGTCTTCCATGATTTCTCTCTTCAGTGCTGTGTAGTTTTCTGAGTACAGGTCTTTTACCTCCTTGGTTAGGTTTATTCCCAGGTATTTTATTCTTTTTGTTGCTATATCAAATGGGATTTTTTTCCTGATTTCTGTTTCTGCTGTTTCACTGTTGGTATACAAAAATGCCTTTGATTTCTGGATATTTACTTTATATCGTGCTGTTTTGTCAAATTCAATTATTAGATTGAGTAGTTTTTTGGCGGAGTCTATAGGACTTTCTAAGTGTACTATCATGTCGTCAGCAAACAACGACAGTTTTGATTCCTCCTTTCCAATTAGGATGCCTTTTGTTTCCTTTTCTTGTCTGACTGCTGTGGCCAAAACTTCCAGAACTATGTTGAATAGAAGTGGTGATAGTGGGCAACCTTGTCTTGTTCCTGATCTTAGTGGGAAAGATTTTAGTTTTTGTCCTTTGAGTATAATGTTGGCTATAGGTTTCTCATATATGGCCTTTATTATGCTGAGGAATGCTCCCTCTATTCCCACTTTGCTAAGTGTCTTTATCATAAATGGATGCTGTACCTTATCGAAAACTTTTTCTGCATCTATTGATATGATCATGTGATTTTTGTCTTTGCTTTTATTTATGTGATGTATTACGTTTATTGTTTTGCGAATGTTGTACCATCCTTGCATCCCTGGGATGAAACCCACTTGGTCATGGTGAATGATCTTTTTAATGTATTGCTGGATGCGGTTTGCTAATATTTTGTTGAGGATTTTAGTGTCAATGTTCATCAGTGATATTGGCCTGAAGTTTTCTTTCTTTGTTGTGTCTTTTTCTGGTTTTGGGATTAGGATGATGCTGGCTTCATAAGAAGAGTTTGGGAGTCTTCCATCCTTTTGGATTTTTTGGAATAGTCTATGAAGGATAGGTGTTAGTTCTTCCTTAAATGCTTTGTAGAATTCTCCTGTGAAACCATCTGATCCAGGGCTTTTGTGTGTTGGAAGTTTTTTGATTATTGCTTTGATTTCATCCGCTGTTATTGGTTGGTTCAGGCTTTCTGTTTCTTCCTTATTGAGTTTTAGAAGATTATATTTTTCTAAAAATTTGTCCATTTCTCCTAGGTTTTCATATTTCTTGGCATACAGTTCTTTGTAGTAGTGACTTATAATCCTTTGTATTTCTGTGGCATCAGTTGTAATATCTCCTATTTCATTTCTGATTGAGTTTATTTGGGTCCTCTCTCTTTTTTTCTTGATGAGCCTGCTTAAAGGCTTGTCTATTTTGTTTATCTTTTCAAAGAATCAGCTCCTGGATTCATTGATCCTTAGAATTGTCCTTTTAGTCTCTATGTCATTTAATTCTGCTCTGATCTTGGTTATTTCCTTCCTTCTACTTGCTCTGGGTTGTCTTTGCTGTTGTTCCTCGAGTTCTTGTAGGTGTAGGGTTAGGTTGTTTGTATAAACTGTTTCTGTTTTTTTTAGGTAGGCCTGTATCGCTATGAACTTCCCTCTCAGGACTGCCTTTGCTGTGTCCCATAAGTTTTGGGTTGTTGTCAGTTCATTTTCATTTGTTTCAAGGAACTTTTTGATTTCTTCCCTAAACTCGTCCTTGACCCATTCATTGTTTAACAGCATGCTATTCAGTCTCCATGATTTTGAGTGTTTTGGGTTTTTTCCTTTGTGTTGGTTTCTAATTTCAGTCCCTTGTGGTCAGAGAAAATACTTGGTATGATTTCAATTTTCTTGAATTTGTTGAGGCTTGTTTTGTGTCCTATCATATGGTTTATTTTTGAAAATGTTTTATGTGCATTTGAAAAGAATGTGTATTTAGCTTCTTTGGGGTGAAAGGGCCTATATATATCAGTTAAGTCCATTTCTTCTAGGGCGTTGTTCAGTGCCACAATGTCTTTGCTGATATTTTGTTTGGAGGATCTTTCCATTTTTGATAGTGGGGTGTTGAAGTCCCCTACTCTAATTGTGTTGCTATCAATGTCTTTCTTGAAGTCCTCCAAGATTTTCTCTATTTATTGGGGTGCTCCTGTGTTGGGTGCATATATATTTACAATGTTTATGTCTTCTTGGTGGATTCTTCCCTTGAGTATTATAAAGTGTCCTTCTGGATCTCTCTTTATGGCCCCTTTTTTGAAGTCTATTTTGTCTGATATGAGTATTGCTACCCCAGCTCTTTTTTCTTGTCCATTTGCTTGGAAAACTTGTTTCCAGCCCTTCACTTTCAGTCTGTGTAAGTCTTTTGTCCTGAGGTGAGTCTCTTGTGGGCAGCATATGTGTGGATCCTGCTTTCTTATCCATTCAGCTAGTCTATGTCCTTTGATTGGAGCATTTAATCCATTTACATTTAAGGTTATTATCGATAGGTACTTATTCATTGCCATTTTTTTTTTGTATCTGTGCTCCTTTCTCTCTCTCTTTTCCTTCCTTTCCTTAAAGAAGTCCCTTTAGGATCTCTTGCAGAACTGGTTTGGTGGAGGTGTATTCTTTTAGACTTCTTTTGTCTGGGAAGCTCCTTATTTGGCCATCTATCTTGATTGAGAGCCTCGATGGGTACAGTAGTCTTGGTTGCAGGCCTCTGGTTCTCATTACTTGGAATATTTCTTGCCATTCTTTTCTGGCTTGGAGTGTTTCCACTGAGAAGTCAGCTGCTAACCTTATCGGGGCTCCCTTGTATGTTACTTCCTGTCTCTTTGTCGCTGCCTTTAAGATTCTCTCTTTGTCTTGGAATTTTGCCATTTTAATGATGATGTGTCTTGAAGTGGGCCTGTTTGGGTTCCTTTTGATTGGGACTCTCTGTGTTTCCTGGATTTGTGTGACTTTCTCTCTCATCAGATTAGGGAAGTTTTCCATCATTACTTTTTCAAACAGGTTTTCCATCCCTTGCTGCTTTTCCTCTCCTTCTGGTATCCCTATTATACGAATATTGTTACGTTTCATGTTGTCCTGCATTTCCCTTAATACCTCTTCATTCTTTCTGAGTCTCTTTTCCTGTTCCTGCTCTTTTGGGGTGTTTTTTTCTACTTTGTCTTCCAGCTCGCTGATCCGATCCTCTGCTTCATCGAGCCTGCTTTGATTCCTTCTATTGTATTCTTCAGTTCAGATATTGTATTCTTCATTTCCTCTTGGCCCTTGTGGATAGTTTCTATTTCCTTTTTCATGTTGACATAGTTTGCAGTGAGTTTATTATAGTTTCCCTGTAGTTTCTCGTAATTCTCTGCGAGCTCATCAAGCTTCTTGAACTTCCTGATAACCAATGCTTTGAACTCGATATCTGATAGTTGGGTTGCCTCTGTTTCGTTTATCATTCTTTCTGGGGCTTCCTCCTTTCCTTTAATTTGGGAATTGTTTCTTTGTCTTCACATCATTTGTGAGACTGTTCTTGCTAGCCTCTGTTTCTTAAATCGATCTGTCAAGTTCTCTGGAGTAGCAAAGTTGATTTTTTGTCACTGTCTCTGTTTTTAGGGCTGACCCTTGTTTGGGTCTAGCTCTGTTCTCTTTTCAACTCCAGGTTTTAATGTCTCACTGTTCTGGATGAACGTGTCTTCTTTAACTCCTTGGTTGTTGGACTTCCACTCAGTTCAGTTTTTTGTCAGATCTGGCTGCCCTTGCCCTCCAAATTGCTTTTTTTCCCTCTTTTGGTTGTGCTTGGAGGAACAGTGCATCCACCTACACCACCATCTTGGCCCTCCCCCCTTATCTAGTTTATTTTTAAAAGGAACTGAAAATATTTTATTCATGTGTAATTATTGTAGATACTTGTTAATTATCTTTGTCCTTCACAGAAAGGCAAATTCCATGGGCAGGGAGTGTTCTGTTTTGTTTAAAGCTTTATATTCAAAATAAGAACTATATAAATATTTGATAAATGAACTAATGAATGAATTAATAATTTTAACAAGTTTTTCTTAACCCTAAAAAAAGCCTTTAATTTTAACTTCTTATTAGGTCAAAATAAATAATGAGTTTAAGTTCAAATCTTAATCATGTTCTTTCAAGTTACACAGCTTTGTCCCCTTAATTTTAGCATATTCATAACATTTATTTTCCAAACTGGCTACTTTTGAAAGCGAAAGGCTATTAAACACACAGGAAGTGAATGGACATTTTTTTAAAGAAGGCATTCAAATAGCCAATGGCTAAAGAAAAAATGCTCAGCATCACCAATCATCAAGGAAATGCAAATCAAAACCACAATGAGATATCACGTCTCACTGTTAAAATGACTTTCATCAAGAAGACAAGAGAAAACAAATATTGGTAAGGATGAGGAGAAAGGGGAACACCTGTGCTCTGTCAGTAGAAATGAATGTAAATCAGTGCCACCCCTATGGAAAACAATATGGAGCATCCTCACAAAATTCAGAAGGCTACCATATGATCATCCTGGGAAAACTGAGGTTGTCTCAGTCAATCCAAACTGTATGGTCAGCTCACTATTCTATAGTTACAAAATCTGTTTCAACTTTCTTGAGAAATTTTCAAATAAATACATGGTATGTCTAAGAATCATTTGTAACAGATTTTAACAAGAGGAATAACTTATACTTTGATACTTCTCACCATGATAAACATAAAAATTAACACTTATGATTACTGTATACAGGCAATACATAATTGTTTGACTTCTTTTCACTCATTTAAACTCACAACAATCTTATAATGTAGGCAATTGTTATTTCCCTCCTTTTAGAGATGAGTAAATTGATGTTATATTTTATTTTTAATTCTTGCAGTTTTTTGAAATTTTATTGTTATTCTTTTATAGTTGTCCCAATTTTTCCCCCTTTGCCCTCTTCTGTCCAATCTATCCCCCCTCTCTTTCCACCAGTATAATGGCAATAAACTGATATTACATTTTAAGATTCAATAGTTTTTAATTTTCTTGTTTCAAAATTACTTTAAAAAATAATATAGTGATTTTTATTTTTGCCTGAAAGGAGCTTGGAAGTGGCCACTCTCTCCTCCCCAAAACTATAAAGCTGAACAGACTAAAAAGCCAGCAACTTTTTCTGAGTCCATAAGAAAGGGGAGGACACAGGGCAAATGGATGTCTCTAAGTCTGAAGAGACAGACAATGCAGGGAGTGACAATGTGCCTGAGTAGAAACTCAAGAGCAGACAGGACCACAGGAAAAAAAGCCAGGGTAGGAAAGTGGACAAATTACTGGAGGCTCAAAATGGAAAAGTCTAGAATTTAAAAATTCCAAGGATACCCAGTCATAGAAGAGGCCTCCACAATATTTTGAGATTTATCTCTAGGAGCTCTTCTAGGTTCCCACAATAAATATCAGAAAAATATCATCTCCTGCTTCAAGTAAGAGGAATGAAAATCAACAACTTTGAAATACTCCAGAGCACTCTCTTCTTAATAAGGTCTGCCCTTAGGTAAAACTAATTAACCAAAGCCTAACCTGCTTAGATATTATCAGAGAGTAACTGACCTAAAGGAAGGGAAATACCTAATTAAGCTTTAGCCTTCCACATAGAAGAAGAGGGGACATACCCTATACCAGCCAACACTGGCCATCTGGTCCTATCCAAAAGGGTAGGAAAGAATTGAATGACATTTGTGAAGTTCATAGTCCACAGGTATAGGCTCACTATCAGACTGAGTCATAATCAAAAGACTATAGAACATATTTCCTCCTCACTACCACAACATTACTAAAAGCTTATTTATAGCTATTTCTTTTATATGGTACATCATGTTTGGCTATCAAGAAAATATGACAAAGCATGTCAAAAGGAAAAAAAACACAATTTGAAGAGAAAAACCAAGCATCAGAACTAGACATGGCAGGGGTGTTGAAATTATCAAACTAGAAATGTAAAACAACTATAATTAATATGCCAAGGGCTCCAATGGATAAAGTAGACAGTATACAAGAACCAATCAGCAATGTAAGCAGAGAGAAAAAGCTAAAAGGAAATACTAGAGATTAAAAATAAAGTACCAGAAATGAAGAATGCCTTTGATGGGCTCATGAGTAGATTGTACAGTGCTGAGTTGTTAAAATACAAAATTCAACAGAGTAAATTTGAAGATCTAATTGGTTTTATTAAAAAATTCATGAATTAAGCAGCATTCCATCTAACAACTAGAAAAGTGCTCTGAGGGGTTGTACGAAATGGATGGGTTTTATAAGAAGAAGGATGTGGTAAGGAAGCTATTAACAACAGAAAAAATTATGTTTAGACCAAGACATCTTATTTTGGATAGAAAGAAATGGCAAGGGTTTTTATCATGCACATTGCCTCTTTTATCCATGGGGGACAGAGAGGTCCCATACGACAGATTTACCTTACTTGTCTTGACCAGGAAATTCCAGGCTGGTTGATTAAGTTTACATTATTAGTAAAAGCTGAAACATCAGTTAGGCCAGGTATTATAAACAGGTTTGATATCATGGGCTTTAACATAAGATACACTGTTTTGGACCTGTGGTTTTCTCTGCAACAATGGAAAGAATCTATGAGTTTCAAGATATATCAATAGAATCCCAAGAATTTAAAAAACAAACAAAGCAAAGACTAGAAAAAAACCCCAGCTGAATATGTTACCAGACTAAAGGGGTTTGTTTGCCTGCACTCATAAGAGCCCAGTGAGACACAAACAGAAGCTTGCAGCCAAGAAAGTAAGGGTTTATTTTTAGGAAGTAGCTCATGCCTGGAGATAGGCAAGCCAGTGCTCAAAGTTCTGGCTCCTCAATGGCTTCCAGGAAATGGGTTATATAGGTGAAAAATGATTGATCATGGTGACTAAGGAAGTTAGTGTCACGTTCATGGTTGTGGTTTTTACTGATGGGTCAGCACCAAGGTGGGGGTGGCTGATGAGTGCATCTGGTCCCTACATTAGCAATAGTGTCACTTCATCTGGTTTTGCCACTTCTGGGCCTGGAGCTGCAATATAACTGAGGTCTAGATGTCAGCTCTACTTTGACTAAAACCTCTGTGTCTGTGGTCAACAGACAGGCTTTTGATATAGTAGGTAGTTAGGTGGGCATGAGAAGAATAAGAACAATAGACCAGGTACAGAAGGTCACCAGGGTGGGAAGCCCCTGCTGCCTAGCAATGGACAATTGTATGGTAGAACCTTGCCCTCAGAGTAACATTTCCTCCCCTAACATATCAGTGATCATTTGATTTAGACTCCCTCTACCTTTCCTATCATTGGTTATGGGGTTCTAACTCTCCCTTCATCTCTCCTCCCCTGGCATGTTGCTAGTATGTGGTAGACTCACTTAGAGGAGGAACAAGGGGGCCAGAGAAAAGTCTCATACAACTTCCATACAAACCTTTGCACTACCACTCCCTTAAGCATTAAGTCCTCAGGACAATGAAGGCTTGACGAGTATCAAGTAATCTTAGGAACAAAACCTCAAGTTTGTTGACCACAGAGACAGAGATTTGGACAAACTATAGATAACATTTATGCCTCAGTTGCCTTTCAGATCCAGGCCTAGAAAAGCCGTAAAGCCAGACAGAGTGACATCATGACTGACATCAGGACCAGAAGCAATGACTAATGATCCACTGCCCTGGCACTGACCAGTTAATGGAGAACATGACACTGAAGAGACAGCCACACCTGGTATTTAATGAGTTTTATAATGAGATCCTTCCCTGAAACCTCCAGATAAAAGTCCTTAAGACAAAGCACTCAGCAGGGCACTTTCTCTCAGGGGAGTACCCACACATTACCTTCTCTCTTTTCCTTGGGCGCATTTTCTTCAACTTATTCCTAAACTGAAAGGGCCCTTCCCTTGCCTTTGTAACTTGTTTCCTGAGCCTTCCCAGCCCAGCTGCCTCACTTCTTCTACCTCTATAACTGTCTAAATAAACTTTTGCTTGTATTTGATTCTTGGCTCTGAATTTTTCTTAGCTAAAAATCAAGGACCAATGACCAATGGACCAAGGGCCATTCTGGTGTTACTTGTTGTTAACACTTTGTTCCTAAGATTATTTGATGCTGACCAGAAACTCACTGTCCTGAGGGCTTAAGGATAAGGGAATGGTCAAATAAGACAGGAGGCAGGTGAATTAGGGTGCTGATTGTGGCCAGTTAGAATCAAAAGGAAAGAAAAGAGAAGAAACAGTGAAGAAATGAAGTTTCTACACTGTTACAAATATTAAAAAAAACACTATGAGACAACTACAAAAGCTTTAAAATATGTGTAATAAAAATAACAGGATGAGTTCCAGCAAAGGTGGAGGCATAGGTAGAAATGTTTCACTTCCTTGCACAACCAAAAGAAGGATAACAACCAATTTAAAACAATAAACAACCAGAACTGCTAGAAAATCAAACTGCATGAAACTATGACAATCAAGGAGTTAAAGAAACATTCATCCACTGGTTGCAGGGACAGAAATGGGCAGCCAGGTGGAGAGGATCCCCGGCAAGGCTGCAGACCACACAGGTGAGGAGGGGGCTGGCTGACCAGGAAAATAAAGACTCAAAACCTCTAGCTGTAAAATCTTGCGGGGGTTGTGAAGGCAGGAGAAATTTCCAGCCTCACAGGAGAGTTTGATGGAAAGTGGGGCTAGAATGGAGCCAGTGAGTGGCGTTGTTCCCTCTCTGACCCCTCACCCACAGACAATGCCACAATGCAGCAAAGACAGTTGCCCCACCCTGGTGAATCCCTAAGGCTCCTCCCACTTACAATATAATAGGTGAGCCAAGACAAAAAAATATGGCCCAAATGAAAGAACAGATCAAAACTCCAGAAAAAGAATGAAGCAATGAGGAGACAGACAACCTATTTGATGCAGAGTTCAAAACACTGGTAATCAGAATGTTCACAGAATTGATTGAGCTTGGTTGTAAAATGAAGGAAGAAATGAAGGCTATACAAAGTGAAATAAAACAAAATATACAGGGAACCAACAGTGAAGGGAAGGAAACTGGGACTCAAATCAATGATTTGGAATAAAAGCAAGAAATAAACATCTACTTGAACATAATGAAGAAACACGAATTCACAAAAGTAAGGAGAGACTTAGGAATCTTTAGGACAACTTTAAGCACTTCAACATCTGAACTGTAGGTCTGCCAGAAAGAGAAGAGGGAGAGCAAGAAATTGAAAACTTATTTGAACAAATAATGAAGGAAAATTTCCTCAATCTGGTAACGGAAATTGACTTCCAGGAATTCCAGAACCCAAGAAAATGGACCCAAGGAGGAATACACCAAGGCATATCATAATTAAGTTACCTAAGATTAAAGAAAAGGAGAGAATCTTAACAATAGCAAGAGAAAAAGAGAGAGTTTCCTACAAAGGAGTGCCCATAAGACTGTCAGCTGACTTCTCACAAGAAACTTAGCAGGCAAGAAAGGGCTGGAAAGAAGTATTCCAAGTCATGAAAGGCAAGGACCTACATCCAAGATTACTCTATCCAGCAAAGCTATCATTTAGAATGGAAGGGCAGATAAAGTTCTTCCCAGATAAAGTCAAGTTAAAGGAGTTCACCATAACTGAGCCCTTATTATATGAAATGTTAAAGGGACTTACCTAAGAAAAAGATGAAAAATATGAACAATAAAATGATAAGAAAGTCACAACAATCAACAACTGAGCCTAAAAACAAAAACAAACTAAACAAACAACAAGAACAGGAACAGATTCACAGAAATGGAGATCACATAAAAGGTTATGAGTAGGGAGGGGGAGGAGGAGAATGGGGAAGAAAAGTTACAGGGAATAAGAAGCATCATTGGTAGGCATAAGATAGACAGAGGGAGGTCAAGAATAATATAGGAAATAGAGAAGTCAAAGAACTTACATGTATAGCTCATGGACATGAACTAAGGTATGGAGAGTACTATAGGGTGGTGCAAAGTGTAGGAGGGATAAAAGGGAGAAAAAAATGTAACAACTGTAATAGCATAATCAATAAAATATACTTTAAAAATAAATAAATAAATAAATAAATAAATAATAAATAAATAAATAAAATTTATGGAGAGTCAATATTCCCAAAACAGTCAACAGAATATTGAAGTATAAGGACAAAGTTGGGGAATAGTCACTATCCCACTTGAAGACTTAGTATAAAGTTGTAAAAATAGACACTGTGTATTATTGGCAAGAGAATAAACAAATAGACCAAACAAATAGAGCAATGAAACAGAATAGAAAGCCCAAAAATAGGTGCACATATAAAAGGCAACTTATCTTTGACCAAGGAGCAAAGGCAGTACAATGGGGAAATGATAGTCTTTTAATAAGTAGTGCTAGAACATCTGGACCTCCATGAGAAAAACTAAATAAATAAATTTATGCACAGAATTTATATATTTCATAAAAGTTATCTCAAAATGGATTATAGACCTAAATGTAAAACAATTATTATTCCTAGAAGATAATAGGAGTAAACCTAGATGACCTTGGTAATAAGGATGGCATTTTGGATAAAAAAATATTTGACAAACTGGTCTTTATTAAAATTAAAAACTTCTGTGAAGGTAAGGGATATATGAGAAAATCTCTGTACCTTTCTCTTAAATTTACTGTGAAGCTAAAACTGTTCACAAAATTAAAGTCTTAAATAATTACATTATTTACATGCATGATTATAAATTATTTATTAAAATAGAAGAGAATAGCCCTGGCTGGTGTAGCTCAGTGGATTGAGTGCGGGCTGTGAACCAAAGGGTCGTTGGTTCGATTCCCAGTCAGAGCACATGCCTGGGTTGCAGGCCAGGTCCCCAGTGGGGGCCATGTGAGAGGCAACCACACACTGATGTTTCTCTTCCTCTCTTTCTTCCTCTGTACCCTTCTGCCTAAAAATAAATAAATAAAATCTTAAAAAAAATAGAAGAGAATATAGTAAAAGTTTAACAGTCAGCTAAAATCAAATAATCTGAAATAATCATTATTAGCGAAAATGAATATTATTGAATGTTCTGCATATTTAAATATAGATAGATGAATAGATAAGTTTATAATAAGACCACATTATTTCTAAAACTAAAGTTAAATTTCACTTATTGGATTTAACAGAATTTAAATACTAAAGTGAAACTGATGAAATTTCTAAACTCTAGATAAAATTTATCATCACCAGAGATATAATTTATCAAATAATCTATCTGAGATTAAGACAAATATAATACAAAGATTGAGTATAAAATAAAATTTTAAAGTAATTGTTTTTCTTGTGTATAATCTGGTGAATGAGATAAAATAACTACTTCAACATTCTCCTTCTTTTCCTCTCCCGATCCTAATTGCTAACAAACTGGGCCTACTTGACTTGAATAACACTGTGCTGATGACTTCTACATAGGACAATATTTGGAAGGAGTGGTAAGTGAAAATTTCTGTACATAAATTCATTTTCTGGTTAGCTAAAGAGCTATTTTCCAGAGCATCAGTTCCTCCCAAATTTTCTAAGCCATATTGTTATATATATACATTTCCAAGTTAATAATATGAATTTTCTTTGATTTCTACATTTTATTCTTTTATATTTAAATGGATTAAAAACTCACTCTCAGTTCTTTTCTCACTGTCAGTTTCATTGTTTCTCAAGTCTGAACTTTTCTTTTTTTTTACTTGAGTATATTTTTTAAATTTTTATTGTTTTGCCATTACAGTTGTCCTCATTTTTCTCTCATTTCTCTTTCTCACCTTCCCCCCTCCATCTCTCTCAGTCAATCTTTTCCCCTGTTGTCTTTGTCCTTGGGGCTTTTATACAGGTTCTTTGTCAAGTCTGAATTTTTTTTTAAATCCATCTCTTGGGACAAAATTTCACTAATTATTTTTGTTTGTTTACTTATTATGCTTGCTTGCTTGCTTTTTTCTCCAGAAATTTCATTCTTGCTGCATCTCCTCCATTAATGAATTTTTTTCCCATTATAATTGGTTGCTAACTTGGCTGAATATACATTTATTGACTCATACTTTACCTCACTGTTTTGTAGTTATTGCTTTACTGTCTTTGGGCATTGCCAGATGCCTTTTTTCTTTTACCCTTAGCATCTCCAGTCACGCATCTTTATTTGGTTGGCTTTATAACATCAAGTAATTTATTTCCTTTTTTTTTTAGGAAGGGCTTGTGGGTTGTATACTCTCTGAGTATTTTTTGGTTGTTGCTTTTTCTTTAAATTTATAAAATGTCTTTCTGTTGACAAAATTGTTTGACAACTTAGTTGTGTATAACAATCTTTATTTCCCATTGAATGTTGCTAACATTTGTTCCCTTTTTTTTTCTGATGTCTTCCAGGACTGGGTTAGGTTAATAGAACTCTGGGATCAGTTTCACATTTCACCTTTTATTACTTATGCACACATATATGTCACCCACATTATTTTTGACAGAAGAATATTTTATTTACCTCTAAGTGTTAAAACTTCATCAGTAGTTTTCTTAGTGTAGATCGTTGTAGACAATTCTTGGACATCCTTTAGATCTACTAATCAAGTCTCCTTGTTTCTCTTGGGTATACTTTGAAGCTCTTTTCTTTTGCTTTTGTTGATTCCCCTGGTGTTAGGTCTACATATTTACTTAGTCCAAATTTCTCCAAATTGGGAAATATAGTATTAGAAAATAATTGTAGAAATTTTAGTAATATTTTCCTTGATATTGATAAACCAGTTTAGTGTTCTATTGTATTTTAGTATTCATTAATTCTACTTTCCAAAATGACCAACACTATTTATTTTTCCAGGGCACATGGTTAATATACAAAAGTTATTCATTACTCTATATACATTATTAATATATCCTATATATTAAATTACCAAAAGCGTATTATCTTATTCATCAAATAAGTATGTAAAATGATATACAGCTATAGGGTGTGATATTAAAAGAAATACAAAAATAGATGAACAGAGACAGAAATATCTATATGTGACATAATTTGCTATTATTGATTTGCAATGAAATATTCTTATGTAAAAGTAAAGAGCTAATTTTGAGCTTTTTCAGAAAGAAATTTATCCATATTCCTAAAAGTATAAACAATCTTTAGAGTTCAAAACTCTCAGACTTCCAGTTAAGTTGGAGTTGTAGGTTAACATGTCTTGCCTCCTTATATAACCACATGAAAATTACAACTAAACTATAGAACAACCATCTCTCAGAATCATAAGAAATCAAGTTGAATGGGGGTCCAGCAACTACAAAATTAAAGAAACCACATCCATCCAGACTGGTAGGAGGGGTGGAGATGCAGAGATGAGGTGGTCCCACACCCATGTGTGGTAGATAAAAATTGAGATAGATATCTTGGGAGTGAGGGGACCCAGACACACCAGTACCCCCAGTCCAGAGTTCCAGTACAAGGAATATAAGTCCTCATAATTTCTGAATGTGAAAACCAGGTGTTTTTTAAAAACCAGTTGATGGGAAAAAATGCTGGATTCTCAAGAACTTCCTCTTAAAAGACTCACACAGGTGTTTACATAGACTCACTCCCTCTGAACTCCAACACTGCAGTACAAGCCTGAAAGGATCAGTGGTGGAACTGAAGTATCTGGCATCAGGGTGAGAGATGGGGGACAGCTTTTTCCCAGTCATAACTGAGGGCAGAGATCATTGTTCCTTTTCTGAGCCCTTCCCAGAGTGACCAAGCCAGCAGTGGTATCTGAGACTACACCAACCTGGATCACACTGTTTGCCCCATCCAGGTGATTTTCTGAGCCTCTACTCCATCCATCTTGCAGGCCCATCCACGCTGTTGACAGTGGCTTTCCCGTATGGATGTCTTATTTTGGTTCATGCTTCAGATCTTCCTAAATCCGCTCAAACTACCAAAAGCCAACATCAGTGAGTCCCCAGCCCCTGTACTGCTTGTTAAGTCCCCAAGCTTGGCACTAGCAGCAGCTGGCCTTGATTTACAACCTGGTCACACCTAGACACCCCTAAGCCCAACATAAGTAGCAGCCATCTGCAGATCACTTTATAGCTTATGCCAAGTGGTCCCAGACAGAATTTAGGTAGTGGATGACCTTGGCCTATACCATCTTGGAAATCCCAGTGCCTGCACACCCAGTGAACAGCTATAGACCACATTGGAATACCACCACCCAACCACCTCCACAAGTGACACACTCAAGGGGAAAACTCGGTGGGTTCCAGAGTCCTTCTGAAGTGAGTTCTGCTCTGTGGAGAGGGCTTCTGCAAAGCAGATCCTCCATGGAGGGCATAGGTTTGTGGTCAGTGGTCACAGCCAGTCCTTGCCACTGACTGGCCTGGGAAAGTCTCTCTCATTGACCTGTCAACAGCAATCAAGATTCAACTACAAGAAGGTGTACTCAGCCCACATAGAGGGTGAATCTCAAGTACTCGGGTTGGGTGATGGGGGAGGCTGTGTCACTGGACCCTACAGGGCACCTACTGCATTAGGCCATGCTCTCAAGACAAGGAGTCACTCTACCTAATACATAGAAACAAACACAGAGAGGCTACCAAAATGGAGAGACAAAGAAACATAGCCCAAATGAAAGAACAGAATAAAATTCCGTAAAAAGAACTAAACAAAATGAAGATAAGCAGTCTATCAGATGCAGAGTTCTAAATCCTGGTTATAAGGCTGGTTAAAGAACTTAATGAATACCTCAACAGCATAAAATAGATTCAGTCAAAAATGAAAGATACACTAATTGAAATAAAGATCAATTTACAGGAAATCAACAATAGAGGGGATGAAGTCGAGAGTCAAATCAATGATTTAGAGTATAAGGAAGCAAAAACAATCAACCAGAACATCAATAAGAAAACAAAATTCAAAAGAAATGAGGATAATGTAAGGACCCTCTGGGCCAAGTGTACCAATATTTGCTTCATAGGGGTGACAGAAGAAGAGAAAGGGAAATAAATTGGAAACCTACATAAAAAAATAATGAAAGAACCCTGGCTGGTGTATCTCAGTGGATAGAGCATGGGCCTGCGAACCAAAGAGTTGCCAGTCAGGGCACATGCCTGGGCTACGGCCCAGTTCCCCAGTAGGGAGTATGCTAGAGGCAACCACACTTTGATGTTTCTCCCTCCCTCTTACTGCCTTCCTTCTCCCTCTCTAAAAATAAATAAAATAAATATTTTTTAAAAAATAATGAAAGAAAACTTCCCTAATTTGGTGAAGAAGAAAACAGACATGCAAGTCCAGAAAGCACAGAGAGTTGCAAACAAGATGGATACAGAGGCCCACACCAAGACTCATCATAATTAAAAAGCCAAATGTTAAAGTAAAATCTTAAAAGCAGCAAGAGAAAAGCAGTTAGTTACCTACAGGTGAGAAATACTGTTGGCTGATTTCTCAACAGAAACTTTGCAGGCTGGAAGGGATTGGCAAGAAATATTCAAAGTTATGAAAAGTGGGAACCTATAGCCAAAATTGTTCTACCAAGCAAAGCTATCATTAAGAATTGAAAGGCAACTTCTGGCCAAGATGAAGATGTAGGTAGACACACTGTGCCTCCTCTCACAACCAAAAAATTCCAACAAATTTAAAAATAAAAAACAACCAGAACTGACAGAAAATCGAACTGTATGGAAGTCCAACAATGAAGGAGCTAAAGAAGAAACATTCATCCAGACTGGTAGGAGAGGCAGAGATGGGCAGCCAGTGGAGAGGACTCACGGCAAGGCAGAGGCTGGAGGACTGGGCAGGTGAGGCAGTGGCTGGCAGAGTGGGCAGTCCCACATTCACATGTGGATAAACTGGGAGGAACAACTGGGGAGGGAGACAGGCTGAGCAACCCAGGGTTCCAGCTCGGGGAAATAAAGACTCAAAGCCTCTGACTGAAAACACCTCAGTCTCACAGGAGAGTTTGTTGGAGAGACCCACAGGGTCCTTGAATGTACACAAACCCACCCACCCTAGAATCAGCACCAGAAGGACCCAATTTGATTGTGGGTAGCCAAGGAAGTGACTGAAAACCGGAAGAGAGTAGAGCAAGCAGCATTGCTCCCTCTCAGACCCCTCCCCCACATACAGCATCACAAGGCGGCTACGTGGGTTACCCCACCCTGATGAACACCTAAGGATCCACCTCTTACTATGTAACAGGTATGCTGAGACAAAAACAAAACAAAACCAAAAAAAAAAAAAAAAACAATGGCCCAAATGAAAGAACAGATCAAAACTCCAGGAAAAAATACAACTAAGCGACAAAGAGATAGCCAACCTACCAGATGCACAGTTCAAAACACTGGTAATCAGGATGTTCACAGAATTGGTTGAATATGGTCTCAAATTAGAGGAAAAAGTGAAGTCTCTGAAAAGTGAAATAAAGGAAAATGTACAGGGAACCAACAGTGACAGGAAGGAAACTGGGACTCAAATCAACAGCATGCACCAGAAGGAAGAAACATTCAACCAGAACGAAATGAAGAAACAAGAATTCAAAAAAATGAGGAGAGGCTTAGGAATCTCCAGGACTTCTTTAAACGTTCCAACATCTGAATCATAGCGGTGCCAGAAGGACAAGAACAACAGCAAGAAATTGAAAATGTATTTGAACAAATAATGAAGGAGAACTTCCCCAATCTGGCATAGGAAATAGACTTCCAGGAAGTCCAGGGAGCTCAGAGAGTCCCAAAGAAGTTGAACCTAAGAAGGAACACATCAAGGCACATCATAATTACAGTAGCAAAGATTAAAGATAAGAAGAGAATCTTAAAAGCAGAAAGAGAAAATGAGACAGTTACCTACAAAGGAGTGCCCATAAGACTATCAGCTGATTTTTCAAAAGAAGCCTTGCAGGCAAGAAGGGGCTGGAAAGAAATATTCAGTCAGGAAAGGCAAGGACCTGCATCCAAGATTACTCTACCCAGCACTGCTATCATTTAGAATGGAAGGGCAAATAAAGTGCTTCCCAGATAATGTCAAGTTAAAGGACTTCATCATCACCAAGCCCTTATTATATGAAACATTAAAGGGACTTATCTAAGAAAAAGAAGATAAAACAATATGAACAGTAAAATGACAACAAACTCACAGTTATTAACAACTGAACCTAAAACAAAAACAAAAACAAACTAAGCAAACAACTAGAACAGGAATAGAATCACAGAAATGGAGATCACATGGAGGGTTATCAGAGGGGGAGTGGGAGGGGTAGAGAGAGGTAAAAGGTACAGAGAATAAGTAGCATAAATTGTAGGTAGAAAATAGGGGGTGTTAAGAATAGTATAAAAAATGTAGAAGCCAGAGAACTTACATGTATGACCCATGGACATGAACTAAAGGGGAGGAATGTGGGTGGGAGGGGATGGGCAGTGTGGAGGGGAATAAAGGGGGGGAATGGGACAACTGTAATAGCATAATCAATAAAATATATTTAATTAAAAAAGAAAGTAAAAATAAAGAATCAAAGGGCAGATTAAGAGCTTCCCAGACAAAAAGCTAAAGAAGTTCATCATCACCTAACCATTATTATATGAAATGTTAAAGGAACTTGTTTTAGAAAAATAAGATCAAAACTATGAACAATAAAAGGGCAATAAATACATATCTAACAACAATTGAATCTAAAAAACAAACTAAGAAAACAAGCAGATCAGAGACAGAATCTGGATACGAAGAGTGTTTTGATGGTTGCCAGATGGGAGGTGGTTTTGGGTGAATGGATGAATAGGTACAAACTGGTAGTTACAGAATAGCCAGAGGGATGTAAAGTACAGTATCGGACATGGAGAAGCTGAAGAACTTATATGCCTGATCCATGGACATGAACAAAGGCATGGGGACTCCCTGAGGGAGTGGGGATTGCTGAGTAGAGGGGGGCAAAAGGGGAAAATTGGGACAACTGTAATAGCATAATCAATAAAGTATAATTTAAAAATGGTAAAACATTACAGTTCTTGCTTGTATTATTCACTGTGATGCAATTACAAAACAGTAGTTTCATGCAAAGTAAAAAAATTATTTTGGAGTCCTTTGTTGTCTTGATGATTGCAGTGATTGTTGTGAGTAAAGAGCAATATAACTTTGTGAACAGAAATAGTAATACACACAGACACCTCACTTATTTGGTTATCATTTGAACTTCTCAAATTATTTAATGCTGTATTATTTCAAAACTGCCTTAATTGTTTTTTAGATTTCAAGTGTAATCACTGAGATCTGTTTTTATTTTACTGCTTTGTCTCTGCTTTGTTGTTTTGCTCAAGCTAGCCCAATAAGATCATGAGTCAAGGTGTTTTGATCTTAGCCATAGTTTATCAAAGTGTCAACTAGTAGTACAGTTTTCCTTTCCCTGGATTTTTGAAGTTCAGAGTACTCTTAGCTTTTACATGATACTTGAATAATGTTGCCCTTCCCCTGAAGTTCACATCAGCTATTTAGCTCCAATTTCTAATACTTGGAAGTCTCAAAGATCTGCAACTTCAACTTCTGCTTCTGCATTCCCAGAGTTATAAATATTAAGTTGTACTTGCCCTGAAGCAAAAGTGTATTCACCAAGATATTTGCTGAGATCAGGAGTCTCTGAGCCTCATTTAAAAACAGTAGTATTAATACCACAACACATATGAAATATGAAAAAAAGTAAGAGAAACAAGAATTCAGAATTTTTAAATAAAGTTAAAATAGATCTATTGGTTGAAAGTTATTCTGAGTAATGCAACAGAACATTTCACATAAGGCTGATGTTAAATTATTTTTTTAAGAAAAAAATATTTATGACAGTTTAAGTCCTCTTGCATTTTGACACTGTAATTACTACCCTTGGCTTTCATTTGTGTGGACTTCCCAGATATTAAACTTTTAGACAGGAACATTTTCAGAAACTGATTATACATGGTAAGTTACAATTATATGTTTCAGTTACACAATAACATTGTTTTCAAATTAAATATAACCATAAAATTATTTATCCTGTTGCAAGTATAAATGAAAAAGAATGTTTTATTCCAAATAGAGTTTCTGGATCATATCTGTCTTTGCTGTCGGGAAAAGCGTATCAGGATAGATCATCCAGGAGTCCATAGCATTATGGCACTACCAACAGGGCAGCTTCAGATCTTGCTTTCTTTGAGCTTTTACTTATTTTTACTTTATTTAACTTATAAAGGATAATAATTCACTATTTTTATAATTTTTTACCCAGTCTTTGAAAGAAAGCAGACTTTTAATTTTGATGATTTCCCAGACATAGCTGCAGAGACTAAAAGTCCTCAGAATTTAAATTCTGAAGTGTGTTACACCATGCTGCATAGGTAGCAACCACAGTAAACCATGATCTAACCTTCTGAGGCAAGTCTAAATTATCTACTCTCAGGAACTCTTGACTTTGTAAATCTCCCTAATACCAGAGCTAAATCTTTCTTTTTTAATTTGTTGAAAGTATTACAGATGTTCCCCTTTCCCCTCCTTTACCCACCTCCACCCAGCCACCTATCCCAGTCCCTGACCTTCACTGTATTGTTGTCTGGGTCCATGGGCTATGGATACATTAATGCCTTCAACAAGACTGTCTGCCTAGGCTATCACATTCATTTTGCTTTTCTCACTCTCAGCAGGAAGAAATTTTTAGCTCCTCTGAAACTACTCTCAAGTGTTAGATCAAATCCAGAAGATGTTCAAAGAATCTACAGATTAGGAAAAGCAAAAACAGAATGCAACAAAAAAAAAAAAAGAAAAAAAATAACCCCCAACTCAGCTAACTATATTGATAATTTGGCTCCAGGACAACAATAACAACAACAAAGGGAAAACTCATATATTACTGAAAAGGACAATAGGGACTTTAAATAAACTAAAACGTGAAGTTCAATAATTGCATTCCACAGTCTTAAAAGTTTAATAGTTTTGCACTGTCTAGTGAATTGAATCCAATTTTTGGTTGAATTAATGTTTAAGGGCCCCCGAAAATTGGCAACTACCTAGTTTTCCAGTCTCATTACACCAAAATGCTTTTAAAAATGTTCCATCTGAATATCTCTAGTGCCAGCAAAAGTAATGTTATATCCCTGGGGTCTGATATACCTAGTATACTTTTATCTTTAAAATTCATGCATTTTGTCTTAATAGGAAAAAATGTTCTTAATATTGAATTAAATCCATATTCCCTGGAATGTACCATCTTAATTCTGTAGCTTAAGTTATTTTCTAGTGCATTGTCCTATTTAACTGAGGACATTAGCATTCCAGTGTAAGAAACTGGCAAATGGAAAGAGCTAAAACCTCAGGTTCTAATCTGAGCCTGCCATTCACTCCTTATGTGACAGTGGCTGAACCTCTTGAATCTTTCTTGGCGCCAGTTACCTATCTGAGAAATGAAGTCGGGTTACACTAGTGAATTTCATTTCTTTTTCCTTTTTATCTTGTGAAATTGGCACATAACAGGTAAATGTGGACCTTTTCAGATACAAGAGACCTAGTCATGCAGGCAGTTCTGGGTTACGAGGTATAAAATCATAGGACTGGGTGGTATGAGCACCCTACATCTTCTCTTCTATTATACTTTTACAGTATTGCCATTGCTTTTTCTCACTCTGTTGGAAATATTTGCACCCTCCCTGCAACCAGTATGGATTTCCCTTATCTCCATGTTTTCTAATTGTTACTGAGAAGACTAGGGCTGTGCACACGGTGCCTTGGTGAAGGACCCAATTAATGCTGGAAGGAGCTGGTCTTTATTATTCCAACCTTGGGATTGCTTAGAGCACCTCAGCTTGGAGCCCTCCTTTTCTACGAGACCCAGCACTTCCCATGCTCTCCACAAGGCTACTAGCCAAGAACATCCCCCAAAGCCTCCCCTGTTCTTATCGGGTCCTAATTTAGATGTGCATACAATTCTCCAGTCCCTCTGGAAGGAACCAAAGTCGCCATCCTCATGCAGCAGCTCTCTGCTTCAGGATCTGGGATACTCATTAGGTTTCCTGCTAACAGTCCAGGAAAGCACAAGTCTTAAGAGTCTAAGTAAAATCCCGGTGTAGCAGGTCAAGATCTTGCAAAGAAGTCCTTCACAGCTCTGGAGTCAGCTTGAGCAGGCATGATCACAGCAGCAACATCTACTTTCTTATTAGTGATAGGGGACTCTAGAGTTGGAAAATTACAGTTTAAGGTAAAAAGTTATAAGCCTGGCAAGTAATGTTTATGTTTAAGCCTTTGTTTCAGAAAACTGAAGATAAGGCCCATCGTGGCTCCTGGGAAAACAGCTGACCTCCTGGGGCACTGCTAAAGATTACCGCCTGGGGACAACTGGAGGTGTTACAGAGCAGGGCCGGGGACACCCAATGATATCCTAACCCTGCACCAGGTTTGTTATGCTCGCTGCCAATGGAAAGACATCTCTCAATGCCAGAGACTTGTGAAAAGGAAAGGAATTATTTATTTACAAGTATAACAGGCTTGGAGTAATGACTTAAGGTCTCCTTTAAAATACTAAAGTTCTCTACAATACCCACAAACACACAGTCCTTCCTTCTCCCCACTGCCCAGTCCAGGGTCCCGTATCTCAGGAAAAGAAGTAGAAGTCCATGATTCAGGCAGATCCTCAGTTCTGACACCATCCACTGTGTCGCCACCACGATCTCCAGTTAATCCAAAACCCCAGTTAATCCAAAACCATGTGGCACCTTCTCATGGCCCACCAGCAAGAGTCCTTCCACCCCTTTTCTTCCAGGCAAAGTCTCTCCTGCTTCCTAGGCCACGTGGCAAAGGGAGCCACCCAAAGCCACGTGGTCCTGCCTCTCTCCTCAGGCTGAGGGATCCCCACTCCTCCAAAGCCTCGTGGTCAGGAGTGCATTATGGCTGCCATGCCTGGGTTTAAATCCCCTGCGCCAATCTTCCTGTGCAGCCCCATTTCCAACTCCTCCTTCAATCAGCTACACCTGCCAGCACTTCATATTCTTTCAGCTTTTCTGGGCTGCCATGGTAACTGTGGGCAGGTGTGGCCCCATGGCATGGAGCCAAGCATCTCCAAGCTCTCATGCAGGTGCTGTGTCCAGGGGGAGCAGCCTCCCAGTTACATCCTGGGTGGCAGTCACTTCCATCCCCCTGGCTCAAAGCATGGCCACAGCTATTTAACATATCTATGGAATCAGTTAAAGGTTACAGATATGTTAAATGACCATGCCAGAGGTTAGCTGCAAAGCTGCTGCCATACAAAAGAGCTCTGCATGGTCCTGCTCCAGGAGTCCCATCCCCCCCACCCCCAGTTCAGACTTGTGGGGGTGAGGACATCCTATATATTTTTTCTAATATTTCCTGGACACCTTGAGTTCTGGACCCCATTACAAATCCCTATCTGGGCCCACTTCTTGGCTGCACCCTGTTATAAGAGGCATCCAGGCCTTTGTATTCCAGGGAGAGACAGACGACCACCTGTCCCTGGGAACAGCTAAGTGCCCAGGACAGGAATACTGCAGCGCAGCTCACCTAATCCCCTTGGACTTCAAAGCCCTTACCGACCTTGTTTATCCTCTGGTATAAAAACGTTAGCCTGGACAAAGAGAAGGGAAGGTGGTCTGTTAGGGTGTGAACCCACCATCTTCTCAGATCACCAGCCATCTGAATAAAGCGCCATAAAGATTCAATGGCTGTCATTGCTCATTGAGTTTGGTAGTGACAGGCAGCCCGAATGCTGGTCTGTTTTCTGGTTATGTTAGTCCAGGCCACATGGCTTCCTTAATCACTATAAACTACATAGCTGTTTGCTTACTTCTTACTTCTCATTGCTCTCTTTCAAACTGCATGGCAAAAATCCTAACTAGAGATAGCATGTCTCCTCCCTCACAACTACTTCCCACATGGCCAAGAGCAGAGACAGAG
>PVJI01023324.1:0-23681 GCA_004026765.1 Micronycteris hirsuta
ACTGGGAATTGAACCGGCGACCCTTTGGTTCCCAGCCCGCGCTCAATCCACTGAGCTACATCAGATAGAGCAAATCTGCGTTGATTAAGAAGTTTAAGGATCCTGTTTACTTAAAGTTATTATCTTCACAGGAATGAACAAATAAGACTATGCAGGCCTAAGAGCTATTTTTGCTTAGGATATAGGAAGCGTATTTCCACAGAGATTTAAAATATAGAGACACATTTGGCTTGAATTAATTATGATCAGTGAAAACCCTGGATCTTCACATTGACTGTTTCTATAGCTTTCTTTGCACGTTAGAACATATTTGGGAGATTTGGGAGTGGGGGAAGTTCTGTGGGAATTACTGTGATTGATTTTCTGTGGTATGAATAGACATGCACGCGCAGAAGCAAATTCTATCATTGTTACGTCCTTACCATTGGCCTTTCACATAATGGCGTTCTAGTGGTTAACACCCCAATCTACTCTCCATTGAATAATTAATATGCCAAAGCATATTTTAAGCCAACTTTGTTTATTTCAGTGCCCAGGAAGGGCTTAGCTTCTCTCCCCCGCCTTTGAGTTTTTTAACAGGAAAGAAAATGATAAATGCAACTATTTACGTATATCTGGTCAGCTCAGATGTATTCTAGAAAACGAAACAACGAATACTTGGATTTTCCCTGTCCTAGCGTATGCACCTGTGCTGTTGCTTAAAGTAGCGTGGTCCTTGTCTTCCCCCGGCCTCTTTAAATGGAAGCTGAAACTCCTTCACCAGCTCCCTCTCCCACCCCTCCTGAGACTTCAGGGTCAGTGCAAGGGATGGAGAGGGAATCATGTCTCTAAAACATGGCCTCGCTGGGGAGAATGAGAGCGATTGTTTACCTCAGGGGCTGGTCAGTCATGTGCCACCCTCACACCAGGGACTGGCGACATTTTCTACTATTGCAAAACCCCTGCTGAGCAGTTTTTCGGTGCTCGATTCACAGAAAGGCATTTGGGTGGCTGTGCTAGGCATGCCTCAATGCGTTGCTCTAGTTCTTGGTATTTCTAGTTTCCTGCTGATCTCCTTTCCTGCCCGGAGTCTATTCTGTGCTTTCTTCCAGGAGAGAAAACTTTCAAATTTCAACCCATGGTTCATACTTGGATTATTAAATCTTTCTTTTATTTATTTATTGTTTTAAAGGATTTTATTTGTTTATTTTTAGAGAGAGGGGAAGGGCAGGAGAAAGAGCAGGAGAGAAACATCAATGTGTGGTTGCCTCTTGTGCGCCCCCTACTGGGGACCTGGCCCGTAACCAAGGCATGTGCCCTGGCTGGGAATTGAACCGGTGACCCTTTGGTTCTCAGGCCGCGCTCAATCCACTGAGCTACACCAGCCAGGGCTAATGCTTTCTTTTAATGTTCTAAATAATGACTTATGTTTATTGCTGTTCATACCTTTTGACAAATGTTTCTCTTGTTATCCTTTCCTACTTGTTCTTCAGTGAACAAAGTCTGACGGGTTTATCTTCTTGCATTCTTGCAGATGAGCGATTTCAACCATTCCTTTATATTTCTTCTCAACGGCTTCCAAATTACGTGGAATCACAAACATGGTTTTGGCGGCACACCTCTGGGTCCTCGTAGCCCTGGCACGACAATTGACCATCCAGGGTTTCAAAAAGAAGGGGAAACATTGTCTGAGTTTTTCTCTCTCTATCTAATAATCGTGATGAGAATGAGTTTTACAAACATGGAAGAGATTCGCATCCAATGAAGAAAGAAAACTGTCCTAGACCTGGTCAGCTGAGGGGTTTAGTGGTTTGTACAGATCTTTGTTTAGGAGGTTGGGTGGGTGGAGCGGGCTAGCAGCTTGTCCACAATTTAAAAAAAAAGACGAGTTGGTACTTTCGTGTGTGTGCGGGGTGAGTGGGGCGGGGAAGCGGGTTGGAGCGGCATTCTCGACAGTGGTCCGATGCACTCGTTACGGGTGTTACCATTCGGGCTCTCTCTGTTTAATCTTGGGCACTACACCTCTCTCTGGTGTTTCTGTCTTTTGTTTCTGGTTAATGCGTTCCGAAAGGTTATTGCCAGCCCATCCGAAGACAGCTTGCGACCCCATAAGAATGTCACGGGTGAGGGCCATGTGTCCCTTGGCTGGTCTGTGACCTTCATCCCTCTCTGTGGTAGGGCCTGAGTGGAGAACATAGGGGCATTTGCCCTTGGGCGTGTTTCTTAAACTGAAAGTTCATGTTTCTTAAGCTGAAAATTGCCTGTGGGCTGGGATTGGCAGAGTTGGGAACATCATTGGGATTTTGTTGGAACGGAGTCTGCACCACAGACGGTTTATGCTCACGAAGCTCTGAATTGCTTTCAGGCGGACCTTCAGAGCATCCCACCTCGGCTCCCTGTGTGCTCAGCTCCTGGCCGAAGTCAAAGTAGAGAGCGCATCTTTGCGGTTGAGTCTCTCACGTCACAGCCAAGAAGAGAAGGGAAAATAGCACCTGGCTCTGTCTACTCACATCTTGAGGATTTGTGGAATTACCAAGCATTTCAGGCTTCTCCTAATTCAGGCAGCGAGACCCATCCTCTAGCAAACCCCATCTGTGTTATTTAGCAAGAAAACACGGAATCTGGCTGCGACACCCTGTCAGGGAAGTCCCACATCCAGGCCAGGCAAGGGGCATCCTTTCAATGATCTTGGGAAGGAATGAAGTCTAGCCACGGTGTTGTACAATTAAAAAAAAAAAACAAACCCAAAAAATATCAACAAAAAAATTGTAAACATTTCTTTTGTATGAAAAATTATGTTACAGCTGAATTTATTTAGCGTTTCTAGATGAAGCCTAGTACCGTCTTGATCTCCATTGGTGGAACCATGAGAGTAACGGTCAAGTTCCTTTCTTTAAAGATGCTTTTGAGAGTCATGTCTTTCTGCCAGGACAGAAACCTTTTTCTTCCTCACTTTGGCTGCTGTCCTTTCTTCTCAAACCCAGATGGGTTTGAGAAAGTGGGATTCAGGTTTGGGCCTGCTGAGCCGGGGGGAACTCCTTGGTCACCCCATTAAAAATGACTGGATTTTGGCTCTTCGAATGTAGGAAACCTAATTACGCCCTGGTAAAATCTCTTCAGTCTACCAAACACAGAAAAAAAACAGTGGCAGACTCTGAAAGGCCAGCAAAGAGAAAAGAGTCCCTAAGACCTAATGAATCCAAACTAAACACCTCTCCACAGAAATGTCAAACATTTCTCTTAGCACAAAACAAGGCTTAAAGAATTCCCGGCTTTTGTCTCTCGCCTAATTCCTTAAGCAGAAAGGGGGATTTTCCTCTGGGAGTGTTATTTCACAAAGAATGAAACAGCAAATAAACAAAAGACTCTCAAAGAGAGGGAGAGTATAAATAAAATTCATGACTCTTTAAAGAGTTTACACTAAAAGAATGTAGAGGATTATTTACAATTAAAGCATGCTTCTAGAATACAGTTATTATATATATTAAACAAAGAATAAGAGTTCATTTCATTTTGTTCCCCAAAAAAAAGTGCACCTGGATTCTCCGAGTCTA
This sequence comes from Micronycteris hirsuta, assembly GCA_004026765.1. Classification (NCBI taxonomy): domain Eukaryota; kingdom Metazoa; phylum Chordata; class Mammalia; order Chiroptera; family Phyllostomidae; genus Micronycteris; species Micronycteris hirsuta. Next base: position 3,534 of record PVJI01023324.1, read on the forward strand.
AAAAAGTTAGGCAACTTCATTTTGTCTAGATCTTTTGTGTGGCTGCTCCTTGGTTTTATGTGTTTAAAGCATTTACACATTTAATAGAGCATTTTAAAATTCATTTACACATTATTCTTTAAGGCTGTCAGGGATGGGAGTTACTATTGGCTTAAAAAAGAAATCAGCCCAAAAGATGAAGTTCCAAGAAAAAATTTCGTTGTGTGTTTTTTTAAAAAAATTTTTTTCTACCATTTACCAAATGCCTTTAAAAATGAGGGTTTTTTTTTGGTGGTGAGAATCATCTTCAGATGAACAAAAGAAAAGTTGTAAGCTACTAAGGAAAAGAGTTGGACTGAAGAGAGAAGGAGAAGAAAGAACAAATTTAAAACTGTCTGGTTTCCTGGCAGATGGAATGATAATACAATGGGGGTAATTAATAACAGAAATAAGGTTGGAGAAGGGATAAGGTGAACAAATATGAGATTTCAGTATTCATGGAATAGGCAGACAGAAATCCATGGTTATTGAGATAAAGCAGCAAAGCCTAAAGAAACCACTTGATTATAAATTATGGAATAATTAGTTCTCTTTTCAAGTATACGTGTGTGTGTTTATTAGGTATTTGAATTCTCCTTTGAGTGTGACTTAAAAAAAAGTTCATATAACATGAAAAAGCCCTGATATCAGGGCCAAAGGGGACAAATGGAGATTACAGGTGCAGCCCGTAAAAAGGATGAGGTTTCTGAAGGCTTAAATCACAGGTCTCGGAGATGGCACAGGGATCTAAACCTGGGCAGAGTTGACCTCGAAGTTTAGATTGAGACTCACCCTGACGTGCCTGCCTCGGTGAAATATCTGAAACATTTGGCCCCGAGAGATTAAAGAACAGTGCTTATATTTAGCATCTGCGGGCCCCCAACTCCAACTTTGCTACTAATAAAATTCAGCTCTATGGAAAAGAATTTGAAATCCAGCTGGGCAGTTTTCAAAATAAGATGAAAAGTTAAGCAGGCAATTGGTGTGTATTTAGGGCTCAAAACACCTTGCCCCCTAGAAGACTTGAAGGAGTTAATCCCCTTCTCAAGATAATCCACTAAAGAGTATCCCTCATTATGATGTGAAAAGCAGGGATCAATGCCGGGGAGGCTAACAATGGGGCAGGGGCCTTTTCAGTCCTCACTGCATTCTTCCCAGGTTAGAAACAGAAACTGCTGTGATTCCAGCTGAAAAATAGAGCGAGACTCCTCTCTTCTGTGAGATATTCGGAGGGAAGGAAGCAGAGCCAATCCACCACAGGAACGCAATTCCTCGTTGGGTAGGTTTTCCTAAGGAAATCATGTTTCAGATTTTTTTTTTTTTCTTAATTAGACCGCCCCGAGAGGAGGAATCATTCTAGAACTCAACAGGGACAGTTTGGAAGCGCTTTGGATTTCCTATAAAAGTGAAGTTTTGATCAAATTGTAGTCAATTACCTTCCTTGACGCCCTGCCCATGATAATATATTCAATGAACACAAAATCCTTCATAAACTCTTACCAAAGCTGCGTGCTAGAATTGTTATTTGGTGACAATGTGATCCCATAAGGTATCAAGTTGTAAATTTATGGTGAGACTTTATGTATTTATTAAAGATCCTTAATTATTTCCCATAACTAACAAGACAAAGTATTTAGTGTTTCTAAGCAAAGGAATCTAAAAAGCCTGATTTAAAATCTTGTTTTTACTACTTATTAGAATGTTTCATTGTATTGGTAATACAACTTACTGCTCATGCTTGCTTTGAGAATACTGTATAAAAAGGCATTTTAAAAATAAAAATGGATTCCTATAAAAATCTTTCATATAAGCCCATACCTGAGGCGCATCAGGATGGCGACACCGGCCATCGCAGGCTACCTGGGAAATGTTTTCTTTTCCTTTTTTTTTTAATTCAAGGAGTAAATACATTTTTTTGAAAGAAATATTTGTTTTTAAGGAACTTTGTTTCTACCAAAAAGTGAAACAAGACAGGGAAAGTGTGTTTCAAGAGGAACCAACTGCGGCTCATGAAAATACGTGAGTGAGCTTTGGGTCACTTCATCCCCTTTGCGTTCCTACGGTGTGGAGGCAGCTGGACTCTGGAGCCCCCCAGATGTGGCTGCTCCCCTAAAGGGCTGGAGGTGGACAGGCACAGTTTGGAGGGGGGTGTGGTTGGGCACCTGCTGGGTGGTAGCAAATCCTTGCAACTAGGAAGATCCTTTAGGCGAGAAAGAGGTAAAAGCTGCTACAGTTTGGATTTCAATGGGCTAAAAAGGAAACAGTGGTTAAAGACCTAATGTAAAATGGAGAACAACTGGAAGCTGGTATTGTAAACTGACTTTTTTTTTAAAGAAAGATTTCATTTATCTATTCAAAGAGAGGAGAAGGGAGGGAGAAAGAGAGGGAGAGAAACATCAATGTGTGGTTGCCTCGCGCATGCCCCCTACTGAGGACCTGGCCTGCAACCCAGGTATGTGCCCTGACCGGGAATCGAACTGGCAACCTTTGGGTTCACAGGCTGGCACTCAATCTACTGAGCCACACCAGCCAGGGCTAAATAGACTTCTATTAATATTTTATTTCCATGAGAAAAATGATGAAAAAGGAGGAAATTTTGAGACCAGATTTTCAGCACGTATCAACAAAATGACTTTCTTCTCTTTCCTTGTTTATGTTACATGAGAAGGACTGTACCCAAAATGTATAGCTTAGTGTGAAGTTTCTCAGAGATAGCACACCAAATTCTATGTTATCACAACATACTGGTGGTGATGAGCTGTGGCCTGAAGTCCGGCAGACCTACTATGTGACTTTGGCTAAGGCCCCTTGTCTTCCTAAATCAGGGTTTGTTCCTCTGTGAAGTGAACACTGTACCAACTCCCAAAGTTGCTGAGAGGTCAAAATAATACGGGTCTGTATATGACCCGGTGCCGGGCCTATAACAGGCCCTCGGTGAAGTTTAGCCAAAACAAGAGCAGCCAAAATATATTGCAAAGTGCCAGACACATGAGAAACGCACAATAAAAATTAGACTTTCTTTCTTGCAAATATATACTTCCTTATTTTAAAGGAAAATAATGTATATAAAATCAACACAAGCATTGCAATTGTTACTCAAGGTTTTGATCTTCTAAAATACTAGCCAAAGTATTTTCCCTAGCCCATAGACCTGCAGCTGACTTTTATTAAAAAGATTGAAAAATTAATTAATGAGAGCTCTTTGTCTATTTACTGAGGGCCATGTATCATGAAAAGGAAGCAGGATTTACATACAACTCGCCTTTTCTCTGTGGTCTCCCTATTTGATCTTCTAACGTTCATATAAAATAACTATCCCAGCTTTTACTTTAGTAGCCGAAGGAACAGGTGAATGTGTTGAGGGGCACTGCCCCGGTAGGTGGCGATGCTTGTTTTTCGTGACATCCTGCAGGTCCTCAGGGATGCTGGTGGGCTTGGACCTCTCTAGGAGTGAAGACTTAGCTGCTGTATGAATGGGGATGCCACCGCAGCTCTGCTGACTCCGCACAGGCGTTACTTAGAAACCACACCCACTCCTTCACTGTTGGGTGGAAGGCTGCTCTCCCCGGGCACAAAGCCCTTCTGCTAAGGACCTAAACATTCCTCCTGTGCATGTGCCACAGGCCGAGATGTTCCCTGAGCAGGTGCCCGAGACTCCTGCCTTGAGAAGAAAGTGCATGCCGGGCCGGAAGAGCGCCTAGCTGGTGCGCGAGAAAACCGGGTTCCCCGTTCAGCAAGTGCAAGATTGAATCCGAGCATTTTTCGCCTTCTTTGGGTACCACGCATTGGATACATATTCAACAACTGCTAATTGAATTTGTTGGACAGAATAAAAGAGAAAAAAAAAATATATGGGTCGAGGAGTCTTAGGTTAAGAAGCGGTCTTGAATTCACAGCTTCATCGATGATGATTTGCAGATTCATGACTTCCCAACTGTAAGGCGCTGCTGCTGGCTGCTTAGTTGTTTTTAAACTTTACTAGGTATGTAAATATTTCCCTCTTCAATGCGAATGAAGCTGAGCAGTCTGTGCCTTCTCATTCAATTCCGTTTGATTCGCAAATGTTTCAGTTTCTGGTTGGCCCTTTTTAAAAAAATCATTCACTGATTGCCCTGTTTCTTATACTCTAAAAGAAAAGGAAAGTTCGAGGAGAAGCTCTCATTGGCCAGAAGAGAGGACGCATTTCTGTCCGTTGCATCAATAATTCAAGCTGCCGATGATGGAACTGAAAAGTCAGTTTGGGGGAAGGTGGATGGATGGTCCTGGGTGCCGTCTGCCATCCGACCACACATGACCTTGACTGACGGATGGACTTCCAGTGCAGACACCCAGTATCACTGATGAAACAGGAGAATATTATACACCTACTAGAAAAATGGAACACTTGACAGTCACAGGTTTACCACCTAAGAGTCTTTTCTCATAGGTTCTCCTTGTGATTATATGCTTATGCACGTATCTTCTAAATGTGTTCTTGGAAGAGGGTAAGAGATATTGTTCAAATAAGGGCCATTTATTACCGATAAGAGAACATACATATATATATATCCCGCATCATACATATATATATATCCCGCATGATTGCCCCTATCTCCACTGTGAGGCAAAAGTTAAAATGCAGTTAAAGCCACATTTTAATAGGTAAATTTTATGTTCTCAAAAAATAAATAATGTGGTTAGTTAAAGTATGTACACACTGGCTGTCTACCAATTAAGATGTTTTCAATTCAATTAAATTGTAAATTATAAAAGCCACAGAGGGCAGGACGAGGAGTCTTTTTCACATCTAACCAATTTAAATGATTTTTGAAAATTACGGGAATAGCCAATGCAGATCAATTTTAATAACTAAAATCCTTAAATCATGTAAAACTGAGGGTTATTGAAAGACAAACTATTTCCCTCCCCCACCCCTTTGCACTGCTGGGAAAAATACCTTATATCCTGTCCAGAAATCCCTTCCCTATGTAAATACACCTTACCAGCATAACTTGGATTATTTTAACACTTCCAACCACAGACCTACTGTGGCAGGCAGGTTATACATTGGCCCCCCGTGATTCCTGCCTCCTGGAATTTACACTCCTGTAGAGTGTAGGCCTGTGACTCACTTTTAATCAATGAGAATACAGCAAAAGGTGCTGGGATATCACTTCTGTGATTGCATCGCCTAAGATGATAACCTCTGGCTCTCAGGCCCGCTCTCTCCTTTGCTGGCGTTCACGAAGCAAGGTGCCATCCCGGGCCAGTTAGGAATGAAGCTATCTAGTCCCAGACTCCCAAAGAAACTGAATGAGGCCAAGTAACAGCTGCTATGTAAGTGAGCTTGAAGGCAGCCCCTTCCCCAGCTGAACCGTCAGATGAGACCCCAACCCAAGCCAATTTATGATTGCAGCCTGTCCACAGATTCTCAAACAGAAGCCTCAGCTAAGCTCTGTCCTGCTTCCTTACCCACAGTCTGTGAGATAACAAATACGTGTTAGTTAAGCTACCAAGTTTCTCGTGATTTCTTATGCAGCCATGGAGAACTAATACACACACACACACACACACACACACACACGGCAAAAGCTTCATGATTTTGTTTTTTAATCTTAAATTTTATGTTGTTTTCTTGAAGAGTCACATGTGACCGCTGTCAGCTTAAGGTTCATCCAGACCCCTTGGTTTCCTACTGGGCAGAAACAAGCACCCATGTTGCCATTACTGTTAATACGTTCCCTCCTTCATAAAGTTGAAAGTCTCCCACGAAACAGGCGCGATTAGACATTTCCTTCTAACGTGACTACCAAGACAAGGCTCACCTTCACGCGCCTAACTTTTTTTGACAAAAGGGAAGAAAGGGACCACGCCCTCAGTCTCATGACGCAGCCATCCTCTCCCTGAGCAGGCCCCCCCCCGCCCCGATACCCCCAGGCTCTATGTTCATTCTTTAGTATCACGGACTACGGCTTTCACCTGTGGCTCGCACACTTTAGCAGAGGAAGGACAGTGTGCTTTGCAGAAAGACCTCCTGCGTCAGACCCCTGGCCACCGGAGCAGGGTTGTGGTCGGGCCAGCCCTGCCACCAATTTCCGCCACCCATCCCCGGCCGTGCACGGACTGACTATTTCACCAACGACAAGTGCCCAAGACACCGCACCTGCTCCGTGAAGGCAACGGAGTTTCAACAACGAGCGACAAGAATTTTATGAGTAAAGGAGGTGTCTGCTGCAGCAATGCAACAGTGATTTTTATGGCTGCCTAAGTGGGCAGCTTTATCATGCAGGCATTTGTTTGCTTTTAATCATTCTGTGGCTCTCGCATGGGTGGGGTAGGAATGCAAAGGTGATTTTTTTTTAAAGTTCAAATAATTGTTAAAGAACATAAAGGAATAAAACTTAATGAACGAAAATTAGTTTTCCGGGTTATACGGCCTATCTTGAAGAGCTTGGGGATCCTACGAGAGATTTTCTTATTAATTATTAATACCAATCATTAGTTATTATATCCTTTAATCTGGAAGGGAAAACAAGACACCGGGCACGTGTCACTAACAACCGCCTTTGTTCACTGGAGTTTTTAATAGAGAAGGCGCGTCGTGAATCCGGGGGGCTGTCTTGTCTTACACGGGTTCGTCGTTACTGCATTTTGGACCAGAGAAGGTCCGGGGACCTGCTTGTCTTTGGAATGTCACTGCACAGTCCAGTGAGGTTTTTCCTTTCAGTCACTGTCTGAAATGACCAATTCCTTCCCTTTCTCCAAACCCACAGATTGTTGTTAATCAACAACTTTTGGGGCACCTCATTTTAGACCCATTATCTCTCTGTCTTAGCGGCGGCTCTTGGAGCCAAGCATACGTATCATTTCAAGATTCAGTTCTCAAGTCTGATAAAACTAATAAACCCACACTGCCAGAGGTAGCACATTAAGCTGCTAAAATGGTTTTCATCTTAATTGGATATGAGCACTGTTATCACTAATAACCTCAGGATACTTCTAATTGGACTCTTTCTCCCTCTCTTTTTTTTTTTCTTTCTTATTTTTGAAACACTAATCTCATTGACCAGCCTTAATTTCTCCATCCCCCCCCCCACTCCCTGCACCCAAATCTGGAAATGCAATAAGGAACTATTTTCATTTCAAGAGGTTATTTCGGTATTATTTCTTTGTAGGAAGACGAAATAAAGGTAAATGGTTTTATAAAAATGAATGCGTCCTTTCTGTTTTCAGAAAGAAAGAAGTTACGGTGAGACTGTGTTATTGACATTGCAATTACGTCTTGAATGTGGTTTATTGAGCTGCTGACTTCACCTAAGAACACTGCATCCTTAATTTTCGTCATTTTTAGAAGAAATGGCTCGCCTGTTGAATTATTTATTGTGATTTTCGTGGTAGTTATGTAGTAGAGGGAAACACTGTTTTTAAAGTTGTCACGGACGTAAGTACTAGATCTTGGCGCGCTCTTGGTTTTACAGCGATCGATGCATGCCTGTGGAAATGACGGAAACCTGGGCATCGACAGAGTCCGAGAGGCAAGGATGTGACGAGGCTCCTGTCCCACAGAGACACACGGACACGCACCAGGACAGTAGCACTGTGTGACCGCCCCCCTCCACAGTGTCTTTTCGAAACACAATTCTGCCGCGTAGCATCAACTCCAATTTTTCTTTCTGCTCATCTTTTTACATTCAGGAGGTACAGACTTGCCACCAAAAGAATAAGAAAGTCAATAACAGTTCTAGGGAGGCTGAGTAAGGCAAAAACAAAAACAGACACAAAAAAACCTCTGGAAACAAATCTCTCGGATGCCACAAACCAGCAATTTGCCTCCCAAGAGTGTAAAAACTGAAGGGTGTGTGTGTGATTTTTTAAAAAAATTGTTGAAGGGTGTCATGTGAGACATTCGCTGGCAGAAGAAATAATTCATTTTTAACAGACATAGTTTTTTTCTGGAGCAACATCTATTTTATCAGCTGAGTAGGGGCTTCTGCAATGATTAGCTTCATTCCCATATAATTAAAAACTTTTATCTATCTATCATGAAGTAATCATGAATAGGCAAAAAAGTGCTTACCAGAGCTCCAATGTATGAAATGAAAATTGGAAAACTTATTTATCAATACATATTCACGTTTTTGGCAATTAAATTAGCAACACGTGGATCATAGATGCCAAGGTAGGGCGGGACCTTTCATTGAGAGTTATCAATATAGAAGCTACAGGGAAACCACACATGCTTTTATGTCAACTTTAAAATTTATGTATTATTGTTGGCCCGGCTGGAATAGCTCAGTGGATTGAGCGTGGGCTGGGAACCAGAGGGTCCCGGTTCGATTCCCAGTCGGGGCACATGCCTGGGTTGCAGGCCAGGTCCCCAGTGAGGGCCATGTGAGAGGCAACCATACATTGCTGTTTCTCTCCTCCCTCCTCCTCTCTCTGAAAATAAATAAATAAAATCTTTAAAAAAAAATTTATGTATTATTGTGACGCTAAAGATCGCCAAGCTGTCGGTCTTGTGTGTGCACACAATATACGTATATGTCCTGTTATTATATGCAGGAGATATGTATATGTTACATGTGTGTATATGAATATACATGACACATAGGTTGTATATAGAAAAATATAGTATAAAACATACATATATAAATGCACACACACATATATGTATGTATGATGGTGGTGGTGATGATTTTATAGCTGGCAAACATATTTTAGTTCTTTTGGGACTGACTCTTGGGGTGCTTCAGTTTGAAAGACCAAAATGACATGATTTCATCATGAGATTTTTTTTTAAAGATTTTATTTATTTATTTTTAGACAGAGGGGAAGGGAGGGAGACAGAGAGGGAGAGAAACAGCAATGTATGGTTGCCTCTCACGTGGCCCCCACTGGGGACCTGGCCTACAACCCAGGCATGTGCCCTGACTGGGAATCGAACCTGCGACCCATTGGTTCTCAGCCTGGGCTCAATGCATTGAGCCACACCAGCCAGGGTTTCATCATGAGATTTTTAAAGTAATGAAGCAATCCAAATCCCAGCTGAAGAAAGGGCATTCTTCTCTGCTTTATAGATGCCCATTATTTCATATGTACACGTCATTTCGCATGTGCGTTTTATTGACATATCACGATAGGATGTGTTATATCATCTGTGAGAGCCAAGCCAGCACATCTGGGTACAATCCCTCGGCTCGGCGGGCCACTTCTGGGGCACAAAGTCTGCGGTCAGTTCAGGGACGGCAGAACGGACCAGAGCTGGGGCGGGTATTCTCTGACAGGGCATTGAGGTTGGCATAGAAGCTCGCGCTCCACCGCTGGCTAAATAATACTCCTCCGGGCCTCCGCGGGGCACCCCTAGGGCTCACCCCAGTGAGGGGCTCAGTCAGCGTTGCTCAGACTGAACGTGGGCTCAGCCTGCTCACAGGGAAATGGGACCAAAGGATGCTCTTTCTTACCCACCTTGGGAGCGCCTGACCCGGCTCCAGAACTATGGTGATTGTTTCTGGAATGTCTGCAAGCTTCTCCACTCACACCTTAGTCACACTGGGAAAAAACGCTTGATACGAATGCAAATGGGGACATTGGTACTCGTTGAGGGGACATTTCAGTCTGACAGAGTCAGACGTGACTTTATAGAAGAGGGAGGGTGAGAACACGCCCCTCCCACCCACCCACTGCCCTCCCATAAGCCTCTGGCTATTTCGTTTGCTCTACACCGAGGCTCTGAATACGACTTCCTTTGAAAAGGGGTTTCTTTGCCACGGAGGAAAGTTATCTGAAAAAGATGAAATTTTAAATCCATTATTTTCAATCTCCATTTTCTGCCCGAGTGGTGTTTTTTTCCAACTCATGAATAAAGGCTGGAAAAATAAAGAGGCAAAGAGCAGCCACATTTTGGTCTCCCCTGCCCAGCACAGAACTGCATGATCCAAACTCCTCAGCTGGAATTCTGGAATATTAAGCCAGCCCTAAACTACCGACACGGTGCACATACTGTTTTCCTGGCACGGGGGTTTGGTGCCCATCTGCTCGGAGCGCCGTGCCAACCACACGCGGGAGAGGCGGTCGCCGGGAGCAAGGCCCAGTCCCTGAGTCAGAGCGCACGCTGATAATAAGAGATCGCATAGGTGGACGCTGTGGATCCCGGGCCCCATTCCCCAATTCATCTCCCTTCTGGAAACCGGCCAGCGGCATCTATGACGGGGCTGCTGAGGACATGCCTGAGTGTGTCCCTTTGGAAAAAGAAGCACCAGTTTCTTTTTCTTCCCCTCGAGCCATGCAGGGAAAGCCCTGCCTGAGGCCCAGGCCAGTCTCCTTAGTTCGCGTTGAGTCCCTGTCTGTTCTCGGGGTAGGTCACGTGTCCTGAAGCTTTGAGAGGTAAGTAGGCACTCTTTCTCTCTGTCTCTCCTTTCGTTCCTCCTCCCTTCCTTTTTATTTTTGTGCGTGTCATTTACGGAAATCTGAGAGCTCTTGGCTTCAGTCAAAGATGTGCCTTTTCTTACCAGGGCTGGCTGCAGCCGCCCAGGCGGGTTATTGATGCGCTGTGGGGTTGGCTAGTACACGTGGCCATGCCAATTACATGTGGTCATGTCACTTACACGCATGCAAGCGTGTGCTGCCCACATAGCTCCGCAGACCGTGTTGTATGACACAGCACAAGCGTCCCTGACTTTATTTTTAATCAAGGACCCCTTTAATTCTCTGCTCCTGACTCCCCATGAATCTCATTAATTGAAAAATACCCCACTGCCTTTATTAAGTGCACTGTGTGGCTTAATTAATGATACATGTGGGGTCGCTTAGGCTCTTGGAAATGTGGGAAATAGTTGTAGGGTTTCCATGGCTCTCTTTGGGAAGTCTTCAGAGCTGTGAGGACTCCGATTTGGGGGCCACTGTTATCAACGACAGTGCTGGCCAAGAAACCCAGGGGTGGGGACTCCGGGGAGCCACAGCCGGCGGCCCGTTGCCATGGCCATTCATTTGCCATCTGCAAGGTGAGCTAGGGAAGGAGATGCAGGCCATGGCTTTTTCCGATCCATGGTTTTGCCGCCTCTGGATCTGAGCCCTGGGGGGCAGGGGCGCAGCTCTCTCTCCTGTGGTCCCCTCTGGCCCCCAGTCCTCCCAGCACTTCTGACTTGAAGCCTGCAGTTCTTTTCCCCGTCCTATTCCTATGCATACAGACCAACAGAAGAGCCTTGGAAAATCCTGAAGGCAATCCCAGAGTGGGGGAGGAGGAACCTAGGGCCAGAAATGAGACCTGCCTGGGACGTGTTCATGGCCACAGCAATGCCTCGTTCTCCCTAGGATAGCTCTTCATGATGGAGTGGCTTTGAAAATGGCTACATCAAAGCCGACAAATCGGGGTGGGGTGGGGCCGTGTTCTGGGGCCGTCATACCTGTTATCACGGCTTAAGTGTTTCTTCAAACATGGCATTGAGTCCAAGAGTCTGCTTAATTATTATTAAACTGAAAACATGTTCCATTCCAAAGATATTTTGGAAACAATAGATTCTAATATTTACTGGTGGCTTCCAGCATTTCAACAAACTTGTATTTAGGGAGCAGCTGCTGTCTGCAAGCCTGAAGTCTAAAGCTGGTGTTTAGAGACGAAGCTGATAATTCTCCCAGTCTTTTATAAGATTGTCCTTGGGCACAGGTTTCCCCAGAGCACGGCCCGTCTCAGAAGCCACAGTGATCACAGACGTGGGAAAGTGTGCGCCATGCACACCACAGGCCTGATGTGTATCACTTTTGTCTGCAGTACAAACACACAGCTGTAGAGAGAATGTGCACATGGAGAAAATCTGGCTGCAGATGGTATGTGCGTTCTTTAAGAATAACACTGGTTATATAGATCATGATAAAAATCGCCCCGTTTAAATCTAGTGGAAGCCCTGGCTGGTGTAGCTCAGTGGATGGAGCGCAGGCTGAGAACCAAAGGGTCGCCGGTTCGATTCCCAGTCAGGGCACATGCCTGGGTTGCCAGCTAGGTCCCTAGTGGGGCCAAGTGAGAGGCAACCACACATGTTTTTTTCCCTTTCTTCCTCCCTTCCCCTCTCTCTAAAAATAAATAAATTAAAAATCTTAAAAAAAAGAAAAGTAAATCTAGTGGAAAATTACCTATAAGGAACAGTAAATTCTGAACCAGTTAGTTCAGTTTTACTGGAATCAACAGAAGGGAATCTACTAGCTTTTATCCCCCTCCCCAAATCCGAATTCTGTGATTCTATGTAGCCCTGATTTTTTAAAATGTTAAATTGGATATATATGAGTAATGTCATCCTTGCTATGAATGAATCAGTTTTGGCCTTAAAATATGAAGTTCCATGTTCAGTTCATGTCTCAGCAAAGAATTTTTCATTCTAATTACCTAAAATGAAATGAGTACAAGTTTACTGCTTTTCAGGTGTATCTAGTACACAAAGAAAAATATATGAGGGGGCACCCCCCAAAAACCCCCAGAATTATCATCAGGAAGGTAGGGCCCTTGTCGTCCAGGCTTCCCCCATGAGGTGAGTGTCCTAGGAACCCATCTGAATCAGTGTACCAGCTGGTGTTGTTGTGAGAGGCTGCGTTCGGCTTCAGTGAACGTTTTTTGAAGACTTTCTCAGTGCATTTGCCCATTTCATGACGGGCGATTTCCGAGCACACCCGCCCACGCCGTGCTGAGTGTTCAGCCGGTTTTGACCAAAAACGGCAGGACCCTTGTGCCTCACCCTCCCTGTTCACCCCATCTCACCCTAAGCAACTCCTTTTTGTTTTCTGAGCTGAAAAAAAGTCCTCAAAGGGAAACATTTTGTCCATGTGGAGGAGGTGAAACAAAAAAAACGGCAGATGCCCTAAAAGGCATCAAACTCGACGTGTTCAAAAATCCATTTTGAGCAGTGGGAAAAAGTCTCGATAGGTGTATTATACCCAAGGGAGAGAGGCCTTTAAGGGTGACTGAAATTTAAACGTCTAAGAATAAAAACAAAATTTTTTATAAAGAAATTCCGGGCTTTGGGGAGGTCCCCTTGTGCAGGAATAGCAGCCCATCTGCAATCCCACCCTGGATGGACATGAACCAGGTGGACGGCAGTCCGGTGACTTCGAGCCTTTGACGCAACGAGGTCAGGTGGGGAAGGGACCCGGGGCTTTGCTCTGGGCTGCACTTCTGTGATCATCGGATCGCTGGGCACCCAGTGTTTATGGTTAGAGAGTCACGGCATGGGTTCGAGTCCTGTCCGTCATTTTAACCAGTTACTCCATCTCATTTTCTTTATCTGTAAGGAGGTGATTAAATGGCCGTTCCCTGAGTATGAAATGAGAAGACGTATGTACGCCAAGTGTCCCCGAGAGCGGATGTTTGAGAAACATGCTAATATTAGCCTTCGCATCTATTTATTTCTCTTCGTTATTTTGGGCCTAAATGAAAAAAAGTTCTTTGAGCGCTTTATAAAAATGTCCCCGATGAACTTAAAATACCAGTGGTGATAGAACTATTTTTCTTTCTCAAATTAAACGTTTTTCAAAACATCAATGGGAAGAGAGACAATCTATAAAGGCTTGAAACCTTTGGTTTTTATTTTTAGCATGCCTTGGACCTGCTTATTTTTTCTGTTTTTTTTATTTTTATTTTTATTTTTTATATGCTATGACCATCGGGGAATTGGAAAAAAGATTAGACGGCCTAAAAATAATATCGGCTTTAATAAATCCAGTTGAGAATGACTTGCTGAGACAACTGGCTTTTCCAAAATAAATCTGCAATCTGTAACCTTACAAAAGATTAGAATTTGGCGAGGCAAAAGAATTCGGGGCCATATCAGCTTGTCATTCCAAATTTTAAAATATTTAGCTTTCCTTCAAGATAAATAGCAACAAGTGAACTTAAGCAACGAGGAAAAATAAACATACAACTTGAAAATGTATAAATAACTCGATGGCTTAAACATGTTATCAGAAAAGTCTAAATTAGACAGTGGCCGCGGATCATGTTTGGTTCTTGCGTTATGCCCACCCTGACGGGGGGCCGGCCAGGCTGGGGGCTAGCTGAGACTTTGAATTCGCAGACACTTGGGAGCAATGTATGGAAGGATTCCCGCTGTGTGCCAGCCAGAACCCGGTAGGCCTTTGGCAGGACGGTTAAAAGCAGGCACACTTTGAGACCACTGGGGAGGTGGGGGGAAAAGGTAAGAGTTGAACTGAGCAAGAACGGTTGGGTGGGATTGTATTATTCCTTCCAGGCGCAATGATTTCTCCCTTCTTCCTCTCCCCCTTTGCCCTCTCCCCGCGCCCCCGCCACCCCAACAACACCCCTGCCTGCAGGCTTAAAGGCATGAAGTTAGGAAAACAAGGAAAGCACCAGAGACAAGTGATTATATAGGAAAAGACACTTCAGCTGCCGAAAGTATCGACGTGAGAGTGCGAAGTACAGACCGGTATTGAGGGCGGGGTCTGAGAGGCGGGTGGTCACCTGGGTAAGCGATAGCTCTGGAGGGAGACTAGAATACTCTGTCATCTCTTACCTGCGGACCTGGGATCATGTGTGTGCAGGTGGGACAGGCACAGTTACACTTGTAAAATAAGTATATAAATATTGGATGGCTGTGGAGCCAGATAATCTATTATGACAATTATACAACTATGTGACATGTCCTAATAATCATTATTATTTTTTCGCCTGCAGTATGCCAAGCACATTGTCCTGATAGTTTTATTTATACACTAATATGTATTTCACAGCCATGAACTCAGCTAAAATTGCAGATGCCACAGACTACGCCCTATGATATTCTTTTACGTCTAGGACTTTTTTTTTTTTTTTAAGTCAGGAATATTTTTTTTTTTCAATTTCAGGAATTTCTATTACCCGAGTTTAATTGGATAATCACTTCAAGGAATACCTGGCGTCGTTTTGCTCACAGGAAATGAGTTTAAAGGAATGCTTTTAAGGACATATTTCTTTTCAGGCCCATGTAACTTTTCTAGTATCCAGCTGTCCATATTAAGATGTATTCTCTATAAAAGCATCAAGAAATAAAGAATTAAACTATAGCACAATAATTTAAATAGTGGCTCTGAAAGGATGTTTATGGTAACATTTTTTTAAAAATCTAAATTTTGAATAGTATCCTGTTGTCTTAAAACTCATTACATCTTTGAGTGACAAATAATAACTCATTAATGAAATCGGTCACCCAGGGGTTCCTTAGTCTGTTACATCCCTCATTCTTTCCGCCACCCTTCCATCACACTGGCCTCCTTCTGGGGACTTGCATTTGTGGTTTCTTCTTTCTGGAACATTCTTTACCCCAGATATACTTGAGGCTCATTTCTGTGCTTTATTTTCTGCTCTTGCGCCACCTTCTTGGAAAGATCTGTGTGAACCCTGGAACCTCCTGACCTGTGTCCCTCTCTCTGTAAGTATATAAGTTATCCGGGGGGCACTTTGCTTGGTTCACAACTGTGTCCTCAGCTCCAAGGAGTGCGTCTGTCACTCAGGGGACAGCAGGTAGGTATTTGCTGAAGCATTACGCAGATACCTGCTCACATCTGGGGGTCTGTGAGCTGCCTTCATGTGATCGCATGTTCCCTCACACTCCCATGTTTCTGCAGAAACAGACCCGAACCCTGTCCCAGAACACTAGATGAGCAGAGGAAAGAGGCAGCCTGGGATACATGTTCCCCTCCTGCCCACTCCCAGCTGGCCCTCTGTGTCCTTCCACAAGGCTGCGGTGCATGGGGACAAGCGATCCATCACCTGTCCGAGTGGCCATCATTAATACATCCACGAACAACAAGTGCTGGTGAGGGCGTGGAGAAAGGGGAACCCGCGTGCATCGTGGGTGGGATTGCACACTGGTGCAGCCACTGTGGGAACCAGTATGGAGGGTCCTAAAAATTAAAAATGGAACTGCCTTATGAACCAGCGATTCCACTTCTGGGAATATATCCCCCAAAACCCAAAACACTGATTCGAAAGAATATATGCACTTCTATGTTCATTATAGCGTTATCTACAATAGCCAAGATATGAAAGCAATCCAAGTGCCTCTCAATAGACAAGAGGATAAAATAGGAATGGTACATATGAGTATATATCCTATGGACTATTACTCGGCCACTAAAAAGAATGAAACCTTACCGTTTGCAATAGCAGGGATGGACCTAGAGGGCATTAGGCTAAGTGAAAGAAGCCAGTCAAAGACAAATACCACGTGATCTCACCTATATGTAGAATTGAATGAACAAAATAAACGGATGAACAAAACAGAAACAGAGGCACGGAGCTAGGGAGCAGACTGACAGTTATTGGAGGCGTGGAGAGTTGGGGAACTGAGTGAAAATGGGGAAGGAATTAAAAAGTACAAATTGGGCCCTGGCTGGTGTAACTCAGTGGATTGAGTGCGGGCTGGGAACCAAAGGGTCGCCGGTTCGATTCCCAGTCAGGGCGCATGCCTGAGTTGCAGGCCAGGTCCCCAGTGGGGGCCATGTGAGAGGCAACCATACATTGCTGTTTCTCTCCCTCTCTGTCTCCCTCCCTTCCCCTCTCTCTAAAAATAAATAAAATCTTAAAAAAAAAAGTACAAATTGGGAAGTACAGAATAGTCACGGGGAGGTCAAGTACAGCAAAGGCAACAGTCAACAATACTGTCATAACTGTGGACGGGGCCAGGTGGGCACTGGGAGTGTCGGGGGAACACCCTGTAAAGCAAGTGACTGTCTAACCACTGTGCTGAACACCTGAACCGGATACAGAATAACATTGAATGTCCACTGGAATTAAAAAAAATAAAACTTAAAGTCTAAAAAAAAACCTCTCAGTACAGATCACTTGTGACTCCATTTCAGCGAAGGGTCTTACCCCGCAGCCTGGAGCTCCGAGGCTCGGGCTTGCCCCACTTGGCTGAGTGAGGTGGAGCGCAAAGAACAGCAAGTGATAGTGATAGCTGGTACCGCGCATGTCTTCCCGGGGAACCTGTAAACCGGTCACTCCCTCCAGCCACACGTGTGAGCTAAATGTACCGAGGCAGCCGAGAGCCCGGAATGCCATGTGATGGGGAGACAGCCTGCCCCTTACCTGGGAGAGTCCTACACGCAACATGAGAGCGGAAGCCTGCCTTCCTTTGGACGGATGCTGCCATGGCAGCGTTCAGAATCATATTATTGTCTTTCTATTAAACACGGACCAGCCTAGCACCACCCCAGTCCAAAATGATTGCCTGACAGCCACGTGGAGGAAAACAGACGGCGATCACTTCGTTTCGATAACTGAAAACACCCGCAATAATTCAAGGTTAACTCGAAGGAACGAACAGCAAGCCTTACCCGCCACCTCCGTGGTTTTCACAGTCTGAGTGTGAAGAAGGCTCTTTCTCTTTTTCTAGATTCTTACGTTGGCTGCGCTCTCTATTCATCCGGAAGATCCTCTGCTTTCTGTCTTCCAGCCAGTTCTGCAGGGGGGTAAGGAGGACACTTAGTAGGTGTGTGATCACCTTCTTTTTCTCTGCAGTTCAGGAAACAGAGCCTCGGAGGAGGGGTTTAAGCAACGGAAATGTATTCCTCACAGCCTCGGAGCCTGGAAGTCCAAGCTCACGGTGGTGGCAGCTTTGGTTACATTTGAGGGAAGGATCTGTGCCTTGGCCATAGGAAGACAGACATCCCTTGTCCCTTCACATCTCCTTCCTTCTATCTATATCCCTAAAATTTTCCTTTTGTATAGGATGCCAGTCGTATTGAATTAGGGCCCATCCCGATGAGCTTGTTTTAACTTGACCACCTCTGAAAGCCCCTATCCCCCCAAAATGTCCCACTCTGAGGGACTGGGCACAGGGACTTCAACACACGAATTTAGGGGAAGACAATTCAAGCCATAATGGTTAATAATGGCGGAAGTGGCATAAAGAGATTATACGCCATGAAGAGAACATTGTGAAGTCACTGCAGTTTGGAAGTACGAGTGACGAGCCTCGGGTTATTGGAGGCCACTGGAAAATCCTTTATAGTTGTTCATCCTTAAAAGTACTGTGAAGCCCTGGCTGGTGTGGCTCAGTGGATTGAGCGCGGGCTGGGAACCAAAGGGTCGCCAGTTCGATTCCCAGTCAGGGCACATGCCTGGGTTGCAGGCCAGGTGCCCAGTGAGGGCCATGTGAGAGGCAACCATACATTGCTGTTTCTCTCCCTCTCTGTCTCCCTCCCTTCCCCTCTCTCTAAAATAAATAAATAAAATCTTTAAAAATACTGTGAAGAACGTTCCTGAGGAAATCGCAAGGCTCTAAAAGTTCCCATCTTCCTTCTGACCATCTGAACATCCTTTGCGTGCCTCTTATTTATTTGTTTTTCTCGAGTCGGAGAGGGAACGTCCTATAGGTGATAAGACAGGCAATCATTTCTCTTCCCAGCCGCACTTTCTGGAAGCAGAAATAAGTCTGTTCTCTGCATGGGCTTTAGAGGAGGTATGTCTGCCTGGCGGGTTCCAGCATGAGTGGGATTATCAGATTCGGGTTTGTTGATCCTCAAATGGATCAGATCCGTGAATTAATCAGGGCGGAGGCAGGCCCTGAGGGAAGCCCAGGGATCTCCCGGGCTGGGACCTGAGCCAGGTGAGGGCTTTGGCTTCCTCTCAGCTGGGAACACACTTGGAAGCTGCTGTCTGACACCTAGGTCAGCACAGGAAAGGGACATTTAAAGATATATATATATATATATATATATATATATATATATCTCATTGTATATCTCCTTGTATGCATTTACAGATAATATATCATTCAGTTTCCTCTTCCTATCCTGGTGGGTGAGTCTGTACATCATATAGGTATATTATAAAATGTGCACAATATTTTGTATCTCTCTGCCACTAAACTTGCTAAGTGACTTCAGGCCAGTCCCTCTTCCTCGGGGGCATCTGCTTTCTCAGCTGTCACGTCAGAATACTAGCCTGGGTGCCACCCAAGGTCCTCTACGTTGTTACCATCTCCTGAGGGAGGCGGTTCCAAGCATTAAAAGCGACTGTCACGTGGTGAAGCCTCAGTCATTCTGCAACCTTGTCCCAGACATGTCAGGGGTTTGCAAACAGAAGGAAGCGTTCTGCAAGACACCGAGTCCGACCTTTGCCCCCCAGCTGCCTTCCCCTGATTCCCTGGTGCCCCTGTGTCCACACCTGGATGACTCATCACCTGGCCGAGGGCTGGCAGGCATGGTGCCGTGTGTGCATTGTGGCCTGGGCACTGGGCGAGGGAAAACCTCCATCCAGGGTCTGCCTCTGTCCTGATCAGGAGTTACGAGGAGTGGCGTCCAGGGCTGGACTCCCCAAACAGGGACCCCTTTATCTGCTTCACCCCTGGCGGGGCAGTGTTTTGGAAGCCTCTAGAGTTATCAGAGTGCCATTAGCAGGGACAGCTGCTGGGAGCCTGTCCACCCCGGCACCTCAGTCACCAGGAACTCAACTGTAACCTGTCCCTGGCTTCAAGAAACACCACGCTCTTTCTCCTCCGTGTTATCATTTATTTATCTCCGGCGACGTTCAGATAGAAGGCTGGCACCGCCGCGGGGAACCCCGCTGGGATGGAAAATTAATACGGTGCTAGGGACATTCACCTGGGGTCAATTCCAGGGGACCCGGGGAGGACGGGGACTTGCCGGGAGTTCCCTGCTTAGCTGGAAGCCGATCCTGCATATTTATAAAGGTGGACCTGGAGTGCGGCCAAGCGCCTGCGCTGAAGTGATTAACAAATGTTTCTCTTTAAGTGGACACCTCTTGTTCTAAATATATTTGACAAGAACGCAGAGAGTCATCCGCAGGGCAGAAAGGGCGCACCTCGGGCCCGCTCTGACGAGGCCGGGCCCAGGGCTCCCTGCTCCGCGCCAGCCGAGTTCTCCTCGCCGGTGGGCAGCCTGCCAGCGCCGGCAGCGCCCCGCTGTTTAACGACAATGGATTTACTGCTTCTCTGCATATTGCTGTTATTTTGTATAAACAAGGTTAACACTCCTTTTAAATTAAATGCACCACCTGGTGACTGAATGGGTGACCTTGCCAGCTTTCTTCACCTGGCTCGGGAGGCCCAGGCTCTGGCTTGGATTTCAGCCTGGAGCTCTCTGCTTGGAATCTCCTTTGCTGTTCATGGAAACGGGGCTCCAGGAGGGAGCTGGCTGGTCCCTGGC
>PVJI01023325.1:0-23769 GCA_004026765.1 Micronycteris hirsuta
GGGAAATTCTCCATCATTATGTGTTCAAATATTTTTTCAATTCCTTGGATTTCTTCTTCTCCTTCTGGCAGCCCTATGATTCGCATGTTGGGACGTTTACAGATGTCTTGGAGGTTTCTGAGCCCCTCCTCCATTTTTTGAATTCTTGTTTCTTCATTCTTTTCTGGTTGGATGTTTTTTTCTTTCTGCTGGTCCACTCTGTTGATTTGAGTCCCAGTTTCCTTCTTATCCCTATTGGTTCCCTGCAGATTTCTCCTCATTTGTTCAAGCAAGTTCGTTAATTTTTCATCGAATTCTGAAAGCATCCTTATTACAAGGGATTTGAACTGTGCATCTGATAGGTTGGCTATCTCTTGATCGGTTAGCTCTGGGGTTTTGATTTGTCCCTATCTTTGGGCCATTTTTTTTCCCTTGGTGATCCTGTTACTGTAAGGGGGGCAGAGTCTTGGAGATCCCCTGTGCAGGGAAGTTCCCGGTAGTTGTGCTGGGACGTAGCCTCTGGGGGCGGGGCCTGAGTGCACAATGGTGCCTTCTCCACTCTCCGCACCCACACCGCCTCCTGCAAGCACTTCGGGCCCCTCTGCGCTGGCTCCGGGGGTTGCTCCGGGGTTGCTGGATGGGCTGCACCACTCGAATCCCCCATGGGTCTCCCCAGAGAACTTTCCTGTGAGGCCGGGCGGTCCTCCGGCCGCCGACTCCACCCCCACAGAGGCTCTCACTCTACGCCGATGGGTTGCGCCCTGTTTTCTTTCCCAGTTTCTCTGCACGCGAATGCAGACCTGCCCAGTCCACCGGTCTCTCGGCCCTGCTGGGTCCGGATGAGCCGGGCGCAGACCGCGCTTCAGTCGGGTCCCCGTCTGGGTGTGCTGCAGCCCTGCAGGGACTGCCCCTCCAACCGCGGACCTGCCATCTGCTCACCTGCTCGCTGCGGGGTCGCTGAGCGCTCTCCCTTCGCTCTGCACCTTCTGGCTCACCAAACTAGATGAATGTATCTTCTTTAATTCCTTGGTTGTCGGACTTCCTCTCAATATGACTTTCTGTCAGATCTGGCTGTGTTTGGATGTGTAGATTTCTGATTTTTTTCCTTGTTTGGTTGTGCGAGGCGGTACGGTGCATTCACCTATGCCGCCATCTTAGGAAGTCCATTGGTTGACTCTCGTATGTGCTCTGACCAGGGATCAAACCTGTAATCTTGGCGTATGGAGACAACACTCCAACCAGCTGAGCTACCCAGCCAGGGCCACAAGTGGGTGCCTTGAAAGGAGCACACCTATGGAGCAAAGTCTGAAATTTTAAAATTAGAAAAAAAAAAAAAACAGAGGAAGAGGAAGTGTTTAATATTTTTTTCTTTCCTAGCTGGCTGGTTGCTCCAAATTTTCAAATATTTACCTCACTGTTCCATAACCTCAGAGGGTAAAAAAAGACCAGCAAAGTACATGATGGAAAATTGGAAAAGTTCATTTAGAGTTAATGTGATAAAGGGAGATAAAGATGATTCCAGAATTAAGAGTGGACATAATATATATTCTGATCTCATTCAATCATAAAAATAAAATTTTATTTTGTTTCAGGACTAAAGTAGATAAAAGGACAAGACTTGCTGCTATAAAACACACTTCAGATTTTCAGGCTTCACAAAACCACTCTTTAGGAACACAAGGTTGTGTTTCCCAGTTGTCTTCTCAGACTCTTCAGAGCGATTTGTCCCTTCATGCATCGCACCAAAACTCCCAGTGCTCTCTCTGATGCTTTGCTCATTTACTAGCGTTCACCCAGGTCCTACGGAACACCCGCCGCTTCCAGGGCGTGGTTGCAACAGCCCTTCCCTTAGCTTCCTAACAACTTCTGATTAAAGGTAATTAAAGAGTCTCTAAACTTTGTTTCTAAATTCTTCCTAACTATTGTCTCACAGAGTGGCCCAAGTATGTAGAGGGCAAGGAGAGACCAAAGAAAAGAGGCAGGTCACTCCAGATTGGTAGGTGGCAGGCTTCATAAATGAGGGACTTTATTTACGAGGCTTGTTGTCTTGGGTTGCCACAAAACAAGTAGACCTTAGCATCTACCCTCCAGAATCTTAAAAATTTATATAGAAGCCTTAATTGGGTTCCGTAACATATTCAGTTCAGGTGCGTTCAGTAACACCTCACTCTGGAGAGGCTGCACCCTGGAAAACAGCTCCCGCTGTGGGAACAGCGGGCAGAGAGTACATTCCAAGGACAGGGGACGGGGGTGAGGAGCCTCCGATAACCAGCGGTCATGTTTCTCAATTACCTCCTCCAACAGTAACAAATGAACAAAATTATGTGTAAAGCCTTGTTCAATTCCGTATTCTTTGAAGTAGCAGAACATTGGAAAGAATCTAAATGGTCTAAACCAGTAACTGATACAATCGAGTCTGATGTAGATTCCATATTGACCCAGGAATACACAGTGTAATCACTTCTGTCGCAGTGTATTATTTACAAACATACAGATACATTTGGGGCCCTAGAAATCACACACCAAAAGGGGTGACAGAATTGTGAGTGACTTTTCTCTCACTACATTTGTCTGTATTTTCTAATTTTTTTCAATGATTATGGATATGTAAAATTAACTAAAAAAAGTGTGAAATTATTTTCTTTGATGAAAAGACAATTCCATTATCTTGTCAGTCACTGCAAACCTTACCAAAGTTTGAGAGCATCTTCCCATAACCCATGCATTAAATCCAAGGGACAGAGACAAAGTCCCAATGAGCTGAGCAGTCTGTCCCTCTCACCGCCATGCTGTACAGCCACATGAAATATGATTGAAGAGGAACGCTGTTCAGATTAAAACAACAAAAAAAGGACTTTTGGGGAATAATTGCAAATGTTATCAGAGAACAGCTTATGAATGCACTAAGGGTACCCTACAGGGATTCAGCCATAAATTTCCAGCTGCAAAACTGTGGGACCTCAAAAGCCTAGAATCTCCCAGACAAGATGGTCTAAATAAAAAGAATCTACGTTGTTCAGAAACTTCAAAACGCTAAGCTAGAATGTGAAACGGGTAACTGACTGAATGCAGCTGATATCTACCAGCTGGATAGTCCTGTATTATGTCATAGAAGCACTGTAAGTCATGTAAGTTAAGAAAAGCACTTATAAGACATTAGAGTAATAGTTGGTAAACAAAATAATAAATATTGACTTCCAGTCAAAATGGTGCAATAAGTTTACGCTTTGATGACCCCCTTTATGCTCCAAATACATAGCAATATGTGGTAAAATACAAAAAGAGAAAAAGGTTCCAGATTTGAAAACAAGATATACATCTCTGTGGAACAGAAACGCAAAACTGAGAGAAAAGCTGCTGAATCTACGGCTGTGCTGGCCAGGAGCTCAGCTCCTCGGGAGTCAAAGAGTTTAAAATTTCCACAGATGATGGGGAATAAGGTTCACTACCTAAGAAAGTAAGCTGAACAAAACATAGCTGACCTCTGCCTAGAGCTATAGCAATGTTTCTTGATTTTTTTCATAATTATTCCACTAAGGAGAAAATTTTTATTTGGATTTTCCCTAAAGAGAGAAACTAAATGCTAAGGAATAAGGTTTTTAGGGGTAGAGTTGAGCTTGGAAGGGCCACTGTAATATCTAAGATATTTTGCCCTCCAAAAATCAATTTCCACCTTATTGAAGGTAGTATTGCCCATGTTAAAAATACATGAGCTATAGCCCTGACTGGTGTGGCTCAACTGGTTGGGTGTTGTCCTGAAAAGCAAAAAGTCGCCAATTGGAGTCCAGGTCAGGGAACATGCATGGGTTGCGGAAGCAGTCCCTGACTGGGGCTCATGCAAAAGGTGGCTGACTGATGTCTCTTTCCCTCTCTTTCTCCCTCCCTTCCCCTCTCTCTAAAAATAAATGTTTAAAAAATCTTTTTAAAATATACACAAGCTATAGTTTTAAACCCCACAGTGCTGCCAGTAAGGACAGGCAGAACTCCTCCCTGGCTATGTGACTGGTTCTTGGGTACTCTGCCATTATGATGGGGCAGGAACCCCCACCAGCCACTTAAAGCCTCAGTACCGACTGGGAATGTAAAGAATGGCTGTGGGGCAGGAGACTGCAAAGCTGCTGGACAAAGAGACAGATGGTGAGAGATGGGAGAAAGAAAGAAAAACAAAAAACAAAAATGTCCTATCTAAAATTAATGGTGAACCAATATTCCAAAAACAATAATTGGATGCTAAGAAAGAAAACCAACAAAATTAACAATCATGCATTCAGTCTGGAAAATTAACTTTATAGAACAGCTTAACAAAGACTTTAAATTAGAAGCATTAAGCATTTGCAGAGAGAGAAAGGGAGAAACAATTCAGCATAACCTCTACTTAAAAAGAATATAAAATTTTTCATCAAAACAAGTAAAAATGAAACAAGAATAGGTGGATATTTAAAAGAACAACTAGAGCACTGGCTAATACAACTCAGTGGATTGGGCGCTGGACTGCGAACCAAGGGGTCACCAGGGCACATGCCTGGGATGCAGGACAGGTCCCTGGTAGGGGCTGCTCGAGAGGCAACCACGCATTGATGTTTCTCTCCCTCTCTTTCTCCCTCCCTTGCCCTATCTCTAAAAAATAAATTAATTAAATCTTTTTTAAAAAAAGAACAACTGGAAATTAAGAAAGGAAATATATAGTGATTGAATTTTAAAAATACAATAATCAAAACTGGATTGTTCTCCTTTCTAGACAGACAGGTAAGTAGGTAGGTAGATAGAAAGATGGGTTTCAAAGACCTTACGAAGCATGGAATATAGATTGAGAGATTCTAACATTTTAATAAGTAGGAATTCTAGAAGACTAAACTGAAAGAATGATAGGGAAGCAATTTTTGAGGATAACATGTTGATAATTTTTGAGCGTTAAACAAAAGAAAATCCGATGGATTATCATATCAGTATGATCCAAATAGTAGGCAGAATAAACACAAACAAAAGCAAACTTGGACACACTAAAGCGGAACTGTAGATGTCCAGAGTGAAGAGAAAGGCTGGGAACTCCCAGAAAGAAAAGACGATCTACAATGGAGTGGCAATTATACTGACTGCAGATTTCATGTCAGCAAACCTAGATATCAGCAGTTAATGAAATAACAGGGCAGAGAGGTAGTCATCTAAGATGTTAACATAAGGGGGGAAATGGGTGAGGAGTACATGAAAACTGTATTATCTTTGCAAATTTTTTGTAAGTTGAAACTAATTCCCCCCCAAAAGTTTATTCTTTAAAAAACAAAGTGCACAGAAAGGGGAAAATGTTAAGCTAGAATTTATAGCCAGCCAATCCATTTGTCAAAGGCTTTAAAATAATTATTAAAGGTTAAATTATCAGCAAGAGGTACACTGAACACAGAGAAAAGTTGTAGGATTACAAAAATAAAAATGATGAGCCTAGAAATTGATCGATTTTATTTATTTCTTTCTTCATTTCTTGCCTCCTTCCTTCATGAATAATTCAGTCCAAAATCTAGTAGGTGGGGCCAAGCTGGGTAGGTGTCCGCAGGCTATGGAGAAGGAAGTAGCATCAGCTAAGCATGGAAGGCTGAAGCTGCAGGAAAATGAGATCATGTAGGCAGCCTAGTACGGCTGTCCAAGACGAAGCAAGGGAAGAAGATGTCCACACAGGAGAGGGGTGGCAGTGACGCAGCACAACCCAAGTCGAGTGAAGAAAACAGTCGGGGGGAGGGGGCAAGGGGAAGGAACGGTGGTGGTGGAAAGAGACTGGTTATAAGTAAATAGATTGAGAATAATAAAAGCCAGGTTTTTCACTGTCAGAGAAGAGAGTTACATATAAAGGGAAAAACTAGAGTGAACTCTACAATGGTTTGGAATTGGAAGCATTGCTGTTAAGTGATGGTTTTCAATATGTGTGTAAGTATATGTGCACATAGGTCTTTCCAACGAGAGGGTCGAGGAGCATCAGCGCCCTCAAAGCAACAAGCATACATAGTGCCCAAATCTTGGTTTCTGAACACTATTCCTCACTAAAAAGAACAGGGCTTTGTGGGGAAATGGCTACTTCCAGGGTTAGTGATAGGAAAGCCTGCGTTAAATACTGTATTAGTTTAGAAATTAAGAAGTGCTTGTGTTTCTAGAAATGTAAAGTAGTAGATCCACTGTGGGAAACAGTATGGAGGTTCCTCAAAGAGTTAAAAACACAACTACCATATGATCCAGCAATGCCGCTTCTGGGTACACATCCAAAGGAAACGAAATCACGATTTCTAAGAGGTATCTGCACGCCCAAGTTCATTGCAATACTATTCACAATAGCCGAGACATGGAAACCACCTAAATATCCATTGACAGTTTAATGAAATATCCATTATCCATTATATTTAATCTAAATATCCATTGACAGTTTGGATAAAGAAAATGGGAGATATATATCTCATTTTATATATACTCATATATACATATATAAAATGAAATATATATAATGAAATATAGTCAGCCATGAAAAAGAAGAAAATCCTGCTATTTGAGAAAACATGAATGAACCTTGAGGACATTGTACAAAGTGAAATAAGCCAAACATAGAAAGACAAATAGTACAGTCTCACTTAAATATGGAATCTTAAAAAGTCAAGAAACAGAGAGCAGAACGGTGTTTGCCAAAGGCTGTGGGGTAGAGGAAATGGGAAAATGTAGGTCAAAGGATATAAACTTTCAGTAAAAGGTGAAAAAGTTCTGCGTTTCTAATGTACAACATGATGACCATGGTTAATAGCTCTGTACTGTATACTTGGAATCTACTGAGAGTAAATCTCAAGTGTTCTCACCAAAAAATAAACAGGTAACCATATGAGGTGATAAATGTTTTAATTAACTTGATTGTAGTAATTTCGCAATGTATACATATATCAAATCATAACATTGTATACCTTAAACATATATAATTCTATTTGTCAAATAGAGCTGAAAAGTAACAAAAAAAAAAAAAAGGCAAAACTACCTGCAAAGAAATCTTAACCTTTGTCTGTATATTTTACTCAAAAGGATAGTTATGATAGTTTGGAAACAAGCATATTAATATAAATAAAAATAGGCTTTTTATGTAAGAAAAATAAATGCAAATATAAAATGCAAGAATTTTAATAAAACTCAAAGCCTGAAAAAAGCACCTTTAAAATAATGGAGGGAGGAACAGTCTCTTCAACAAATGGTGCTAAGAGAACTGGATATCTGCATGCAAAAAACGGTGTTGGACCCCTACCTCACACTATACACAAAAAATTAACTGAAAATGAATCAAGGACCTACATATAAGTGAAATATTATCCAACCATCAATAATGAAGTACTGATACATGCTACAACATAGATAAATCCTAAAAACATAATGCTAACTGAAAGAAGATGGACATAAAAGATCACATATTGAATGATTCCATTCATATGAAATATCCAGAAGAGCCAAATCCATTGAAACAGGAAGCAGATTTTTTTATTGCCACAGGCTAGAAGGATGGGGGAAGGGGGAGCAAATGCTAAGTGAGTATAGGGTTTTCATTTGGGGTGATGAAAAATTTCTGGAACTAGATAGTGATGATAGTTGCATAATATCATAAATGTGCTTAATGTGCCCTGGCTGGTGTAGCTCAGTGGATTGAGCGCGGGCTGGGAACCAGGCGGTCCCGGTTCAATTCCTGGTCAGGGCACATGCCTGGGTTGCGGGCCAGGTCCCCAGTGAGGGCCATGTGAGAGGCAACCATACATTGCTGTTTCTCCCTCTCTTTCTCTCTCCCTTCTCCTCTCTCTAAAAATAAATAAATAAAATCTTTTTAAAAAAATAAATAAATAAATGTGCTTAATGCCACTGAATGGCACTCTTCAAAAATGGTTAAAATGGCCCTGGCTGGTGTAGCTCAGTGGATTGAGCACAGGCCTGCAAACCAAAGCATTGCCAATTCGAATCCCAGTCAGGGCACATGCCTGGGTTGCAGGCCATGTCCTCAGTAGGGGGTGCACTAGAGGCAACCACATATTGATGTTTCACTCTCCCTCTTTCTCCCTCCCTTCCCCCCTCTCTAAAATAAATAAATAAAATCTTTTTAAAAATGGTTAAAATGGTAAATTTTATGTTTCATGTATTTCGCCATCATTAAAAATTTAAATGAGAAAAATAAAATGATAAAGACATGTCAAAAGGACACAGAATCCAGCTTGAAGCACCTTCCTTTGGCCCATCTGGGATAATCTGAACATCAAAATAACAGAACTAGATCACAGACCATTGAATTAAAAAAAAAATCCTTAAGTACTAACCAATATGACAATGAATCGGGTAAGAAAAAACTTTTCTTGCAGTAAAATGCCAACTCATCTTTGTAGAAGGAATGATAGAATTAGAAAATCACCATTTTGTAACCATCGTAGTAATAATTAATTCAGTCAAGAAACATCCATGTATAATGGTAAGAGTTTGATGAGAAAAGAAATATATATAGTCTCAAAGTACATTCTCACAGAATTTTTATTAATCACAAAAGGAAAATTAATAGCTTTATAGTAGAAAAACCTGACAGATACCCCCTTTATCAAATGATCCAAGTTAACATTGCCAGTAATGGGACAAAAAAAATCATGTGCCACCTGATAGGATGCAGCCAGAACACAGCATCTCTATCATCAATTAGGTATACGAACTTGGCCAAATAACTCACCTCTTTAAACCTCTGTTCCTCTATCTGAAAAAGGATGGAAGTAGACTAGATAATATCTAATTTCCATTCCAGTGCTAAATTCCCACTATTGTAATACTTACTGAACTAACCTAAATATACGTCATCTGTTCAGAACTTGGCAAGGGGAAGTAGAAACTCTTCTCTCAGATTAAGTGGCATAAAGTGCACAAAATGACAGATACAGCAAAACTTAGGAACTTGAGCTGATTTCATCGAGACTACTGGAAAAGTCAAAAATTGAGAGTTTTTAAAACAATAATCCTCTTCAAGGACATACCTGAGCTCAAACTAGGGTAGAAGAACCATCAATATAAATGAGTGCTTATATAAATAAGTGCTCGGAAGGTTTTTCCACCTTAAGGGACCTTGCCCCCTCCCACTTTGTGAAAACCATCCAGGAGCCTGGTAAAGTCTCTGAGGTGTGCAGAAATCTACAGGCCCTTCAGCCATGGCATGCATACATTCCAATTACTTAGAGCATCCTCGATACAGGACAGAAATCTCTACTTCAACAGAAGTTACGGCTTTCGGAGGGATCAGATGAATGTCATTTAGTTAAACAGGAGAGAATGATTCTGTAAAATAACTCAAGGCCTCACAGGGCAATTCAAATTATTAGGAGCCTCATACATAAATGCAGTCATATCAATATTCAACTGGCAAACCACCAGAAAGTGAAGTCTAAACTGATCTTATTATACCATTTGGCTTTAGCTATCAGCTTTTATGCAAGCAGAAACACATTACTTGGTTAATTAGTCATCTTTTATGGTTGGGAGAGCCAATTTGCTATAATCATTTTTACTAAATTTTTATTATCCCTTCAATATACAGAACCAACTTTATAAGTTCAAACTATCAGAGTTACTGTGTTCTGGTAAAGAATGAGTTACTAGCTCATTTTTTTTTAATCTTTCTTCCTTCCTACACTAAAAACATACATTAATTATAATACCCTTGAATCAGGCCTCTTCCCTCTCCTTCAGCCCTACGTCCAGTCAGTCGCAAAGTTCCGCCCACTCTTCCTTGTCACATGTCTCTGGCATCCAATCCTCTCCTCCCACAGCCACTGCTCCAGGCCAGGCTCTCCTCACCCCACGCTGGCTAACACACGGAGCATCCACTATGCTTTGTCATGCCTTCAAAAAACTACTTCTCAATCTGATGTGGGAACTTTCTCTATCTTTTATCACTGCAAATCTGACCTAAATTGTTTCTGCTCAAGAGATTTTTTAACCAGGTTCATGAGACAGGGGCAAGCCCTGAGGTAGTCTCCCACAGATTCTCTTCGAGTTCCCACTTATCCATTGTTTGTCACTGCTTTGATACACACAGTCCTAAGTCCCTGACTATACTATTATCTGGCCCACATTCTTCCATGTTCCATTCTTCCCTCAGAAATGAATCTGCCAAATTACTTACTAACTCAAATAACCCATATCTTCAGCATTTTCCCCACTAATAACTCCTGGGTCTTATTTGTTGGCACCATCTCCTCTCCTAGCCCTCTAAACATAGAGTACTCAAGACTCAGACCTCAACATTCGTATTCTTTCTATTTTCATTCTATCTCTAGATAATCTCGCCTAGTCCCATAAATACCGTATTTTTTGGACTATAAGATGTACTTTTTTCCCAAAAAATTTGGGAGGAAAATGGGGGTGCATCTTATAGTCTGAATGTAGCCGTTGAGTTCTGTTTACATTTACAATGGTGAAATACTATGTTATTTATGTTATTAAATATTTTACCACATTTTTTGCTTCAAAATTTTTTTTCCTATGTTCCTCCTCTAAAACCTAGGTGCATCTTATGGCCCAGTGCATCTTATAGTGTGAAAAATACAGTATCTTTATACTGAGAACTCCCAAATTTGTATTTTACCTCAAATATCCAACTTTATACTCACGATTTTTCCTGGGCAACCAAATATATCATGTCCAAAGGTTTATTTCATCTCAGTAAATGGTCATCACCATCCATCTAATTACTCAAGTCAAAAACTTTGAATTCACCCTTTACCCTTCCATTCACTTATCTCCCAACATCCAAACCAACAATACATCTATCTCTCTGAAGTATATCCCAAATCCAAACTCTGGGACCATCTCTGTTTCTGCCAACTTAGTCCAGGTTATTAAATTTACTTTTCTCATCTGGATTATGCCATAGATCCCCAACTAGTGATGAGATCCTGTCATTCATTCAGACATTCATTCAGAACGACAGTTCTCACTGAAAAAGAAAAGGAGGTTAACTTAACATGATGTCCATTCAATGAATCCACATTGATGTTGGAAATGACTACCTTATTTCTTCCTTTTCTCGTTCTTTCTCTATACTTTCCTCTTTCTATGTGTACCTCCCTCCCTTTTTCTAACTCCTTTCCTTCTCTCTCCCTCCTTTCAGTTTGCTCTTTCTCTATTCCTCTCCCTATTGTTTTACTAAACATTAGATAGTGGGAAGATGCTAGGTGTTAGACTTAGAAGTAAAGAGTTTATTCCTGTGGTCTGTCATGGTGAAGGTGGGTAATTATCATGAAGTCAATTTATATTTCTGGCCTTCTCTTGTCTCATCTATTAAATAAAGAAATTATACTAGATAGTCTCTGAGGTCCCTTAAAGTTCTAGAAATATATTCAAGGTATTTATTGAGTAAAGCACTATGTTCCTTATTCTTAAAAGTAGGTAAATTCAATATTTTATATTTCCCTGAGGGGAAAAAGCAAATTAGTATTTTTTTACAAGGCCTTCAACTGATCCTTTTCTATCAGGGGTCAGTGGCTATCAATAGAAAAAAATACACCTCTCCCTTGGCATAGTTGAAATGTTCAATATCCCTGTAGTTATTTCTGTCTTTGGGCCCTCCTCGGGAAAAGCAGTTTCCAAGAAGAGGCCAATAGGCCACTTAAAATGAAGGCTATCATGTTTTAGGCTCTTAATGTGTTCCAGACTCTGTGCTGAGCTTTTTTTTTTTTTTTAATTTAATCCTCAGGACAAATCTACAGTAGGTATTACCACTGCTCTTTTACAAAAGAGAAAACGAAGGTGCAAAGAAGTTAAGAAATTTGCCTAAGGGGCCCTGGCTGGTGTGGCTCAGTGGATTGAGGGCCAGCCTGCAAACCAAGGGGTCCCTGGTTCGATTCCCAGTCAGGGCACGTGCCTGGGTTGAGGACCAGGTCCCCAGTTGGGGGCATGTGAGGCAACCACTCATTGATGTTTCTCTCTCTAAAATTAAATAAATACTTTTTTAAAAAAGAAATTTGCCTAAGGGTACACAGTGAATGCGTGGTGAAGCCAAAATTTGGACCCAGATCTTACTTCAAAACTTGTGCTCTGAAAGATTATAGTACCTCCCTCCTGAAATGCTAAAGCCCAGCAATCTGTCTCACGAGTCTCTATCTCTCTTGGACTGACAAAACCTGTGACTCCTGATGTCGTAGAGACCACTCCCTACCCCCTACCTGACCCAACAATGTCAACTATACTACAAGGGCTTTAAGAGCAGAGACTAGTGATTTTTTAACAGTTCCGGTAGAAACCATGCGGGCATTCAGTAAATGCTCTTGACTGAGAAAGGCATGCAACTTATACAACTGGGACATTTTGTTTAATGCAAACTCTGGTGATGCGAAGTAAAAGGTTAGGATGAAGGAGAGATTGTGCTAGGACTAGAGATATGGCCAGGCTTCCCATAAAGTCTAATTTCCATGACATCATTATCATTTGCAGAAAATAGAGAGAACTATTGATAACCCTAGAGAATTACTTTAGAAAATGGCTGAAAAATTGTTTTAATTAAGACTCTAGGTATTTAAGTGAAATATCAGGTCAGCACATTTGTGGAAGAATTTCCCTTTTTTAAATGCTTCAGAAGGTCTTCAGAAGTAGAATTTAATTTGCATGATCATCTCCTGAGGAATATCAGAACAGAATCAACTCTCAAGGAGTCTTTTATACCTGAGGAATTTATGAGTTTCCCTGGCTTTCACCCCCATCTCTAAGAGAAATGTATTGGGGTGGATAGAAAACCCTGGATACCTTCCTGGGTCACTGGTTTGGGGCTGATAAAAAGGAAAATTTTTGTAGCATTATGTGATGCCATTCAAGTATCTTCAACCCATCCCTGGGATTGGTTGTCTGAATCTCCTTAAAACAAAGAGTTGAGAAGGACAGAAATATCCAGACTATTCTCTGGGATATTATTCACTTAGAGAACTGTAACATTGGTGACAAAACAGCATGAGAGCCATCAAGGTCATCAAGGTGTTTGGCAGGAACTCCCAATGGGGGCCAGCCAGCACCCAAACAAAGATCAGCACTGGCAACAGCAGAACAGATGTTTGAGAAGCTGATGGTCTCCATGCTGAATATATGTATTAACCAGGACCAGGCCAAAGAAAGGGAGGGCTTGGCAAATGGAAGAGGAAGGGAAAGGTTGAGGTCCCATTGATTCTCCCTGGTAAGTGCTCAAGGTCAAAATTATTTGTGGCCATCACCTTCACCTTGGTTTTTCAAGCCTGTCCCCTCAAATTGGTGTGACCTGAAAAAGAGAGTAACATTGCCAAATAACAGTATTATATCTACAGATGAAATATTGATTCTGGATATTTCTCCCTTTTCTTATACTTCCTTGGTAAAAACATTTTTCTAGTCTATCTATGAGATGGCACCAATTGAGCCTGTTTCTGATTTATTTTATCTAGTCAACTGCAACACATAACAAAAATTTTAAAACTCAACTAAGAAGCAATGACAACAGACATAAAATTCAGGTATACAAACATAGTTTTTCTTTCTCTTTACTCAAGAGAAGTAGTATTATTGACTCTACCCACCAAAAGAACATTAAGCACTTTATCCGCCCCTCAGAACTTTCCTTTTTTCTGCCTTCTTTTCAAAACAAATTTTTAAATTCCAATTTTCTTGAAAGTTTATTAAGACATGACATTTTAAGCAGCCACTAAGAAGTGTAAAATGGTTAGTAAAATAGCTGTGATTAACTCTGTTTATACACCAGACAGACTTACATTTCACTATAAATATTCCACATAAAAATCTCTGAAAGAGAGCCATTTATGCTGAGAGGTTTATCTATATGACATTTGTCAAAAAAAAAAAATATGCTGCAGCTTCTATTTGGAAAATTTCCTGGGATAATGCAAGATCGTACATTTACCAAAGGGGGAAAAAATGAGGAGGAAGTCTTAAGCTAAAATGATAAGGTGTGTGTACTCTAAGCTGTGGGTCTCTCTCTGCTCCTGCACCCTGATCCTATCATAAGAAACACAGAGCACACACATGCAAGAGTGTACTCGTTCATATCATCTTACTTCCAACTCTAGCACTGGTCACTGAGGGAACATCAGTGGAAACAGAAAATTCCCCTATCCTATGTGCCCTGCTATGGAAAAATCCACTTTGTTCCTAACATTATAGCTCAAAATGAAATTACAATTTGAAACAAAAAAAATCTTACTTGCCCTTACAACTCTTACTTGTAATGTGTTACATTCATTTTTTTCTTCCTCCACAACTTGTCACTTTCTGTTAATCTTAATCTTTAGGGGGAGAAAAACAAAATTTTTCAGTGTTCCTGTTTGCTTTCCTGTCTTTTTTGCCCCTGAGGCTCTTGATTACAGATGTAGCCTTCAATCAAATTTAGCAGACAATTTTGCATACATATTGCAATGCTAGTTATAACTTCTGTGATTTGGTCCTTCAGGGGCCCTAGAAGTCCTGATAATCCAATCTTGAAAATCAGTCCTTTTGATCAAAGTTTTTCTGAAAAAGACATCCATACATACAGCCAAACGGAACAAGACTA
The DNA here is from genome assembly GCA_004026765.1 of Micronycteris hirsuta. Lineage (NCBI taxonomy): Eukaryota > Metazoa > Chordata > Mammalia > Chiroptera > Phyllostomidae > Micronycteris > Micronycteris hirsuta. Next base: position 14,537 of record PVJI01023325.1, read on the forward strand.
TTAACCGTTAGTACAGCCCTACCAATGGTTTACAGCCAGCATCTGTTGTGATAGGTTATAGCTTCTATTTTGATTGGTCAGTGACTGAGCCATCTCAGCTGTTAAATATTTTTTAACATTCTAAATACAAGTCAAAGAAAATCTTTATCACGTTCACCATCAAATTCCTCAAGAATAGAATATACCTACTAGATAACTGAGTTAATTAGATCCTTATAGTCTTACAACATCACTCCACTACATAGAAAATAAACACCAGTTTTTCCATATATCTCTCCAGCTACTATTAAACCTTCCGAGCAAAGCTTTGGGCAAGACTTATCTACACCTACTACCTTTACCACCTCACCTTCCATATATTCTTCCAACCCCATTCCTTCCCATCACATCTTGTCTCCCACTAGTATCTACTCTGATTGCTCCCCACAAAGTGTTCTTGGGGAGGTCACTAATTATCTCAATTGCCTACTCAGAGGGCCCTATTCTGTCTTTATCTCAATTGATTTCTCTGCAGCATTTCACCCTATTGATCACTTTCTTCTTGAAACTCTCTCCTCCCATATCTATTGTGATATTCTCTCTTGATTTTTCTCATCTCTTTTTCTCAACCTTAATACCTTCCCCTTACAAAGGGCTTCTTAACCTTTGTTGGACCACACATCCTTTTGAGAATCTGGTGGAAATTAAGGGCTCTCTCCACAGGAAAAAATGCACCTATACACACCACACAAAATTCTACATTCAATGTCAGGGGATATCTCTACAGACATCCTAAGAATCCATAAAACCAAGATGTCACAGAGAAACATGTGGGATGGATCAGAGGTGAGTGTGTCTGGAATGAGAATTTGTTCCAGAAAAAAAAAAAGGAAAGTTTCCCTAGCTTACATATTACACAAAACTATATATCAGAGTCATTTAAGGGCCAAATAATTTTTTTAACTACAGAGCATTAGAGAAAATATTTTTATAAACCTGGAGCAAGCATAAAATTATTAAGCCATAAAGGAAAGGACTGATGGATTCAACTACAAAAACTTCTGGGCAAAATAAAACACCATGGATAATGGAAAAAGACAAATGTCAAGGTATATGAAATATGTGAAATACATAAAATCCAAGTAATACATAGATAGAAAATACATAAGTGACTGTAATCAATAAAATAACAAACAACACAATAGGAGAAAGTGTGCAATGGACAAAAACAGACATTTTACCAAAAAACAAATGAAAATTGCCAGTTAATATAGCGAAAAAATGTTCAACTTCAATTAATCAAGGAGATATAAATTTTTTTAAAGATTTTATTTATTTTAGAAAGGGGAGGGGAGGGAGGAGGAGACAGAGAGAAACATCAATGTCTGGTTGCCTCTCATGTGGCCCCCACTGGGGACCTGGCCCACAACCCAGGCATGTGCCCTGACTGGGAATTGAATCTGCTACCCTTTGGTTCACAGTCCGTACTCAATCCACTGAGCTACGCCAGCCAAAGCACAAGGAGTTATAAATTAAAACAACTAAGTCATTCTTTCTCTACCAGATTGGCAAACATGACTGTGTTGAGATCATTCAAGGCTGGACAGGTTCATGGGATTCAAGCAGATGGAAGAATAGTCACAGAGCTGGTGGCATGTCTAACATGTCTTTATTCACAGGTGAGCAAGCCACACACACTGAAAGATGCGTGTCCCCCTGCATGTCTCTGTGTGTCACAGTTCATGTCACCTTTCCTCCAGCATGGCTCCCAGTGGGGAGCCCCTACCGTCTTAAATACTAGACACAAGCAAAGCCAGAAGGGTGCCCACAGATATTGTGCAACAGAGCTTCATACTACACATGCAAGCCCACTCAAGGCCACGGGAGTGGATTATCTGACCCAGTCTCAAGGCTATGAGAACACTGCTTATCAGGCCCATTCTCAAGGTTATGGGAAACTGCTCTCCTTAGTTGCCCAGATATGTGGGTGAGGAAGCCAGACTACCTCCATTTACCCTACAATGACCAAGGTTGATAATGTCCAGAGTTGTCAAGGATATGGGAAAAAATGGATACCCTCAAACACTGGTGGTGGCAATGAAAATCAGCATTCTTTGGGGAGGCAATTTGGCAACATTTGTCAATATCATAAATATTCATACAGTTCTACTCAGAAATTCCAGTGGTAAATCTCTGTTCTACAGAAATGTTTGTACCCATATACAAGAAGCATAAACAAGGATATTCACTGCAGTATTGTTTATCATAAAGAAGCCTATGTCCACCTAAAGGAGAGCCATACTGCAATATAAAAGAATGCAGTTGGTCTATGTTTTACTCTCTAAGACATATTGCTAAATGACAAGACAATGTGTATGTATGCAATATCATCCCATTTACTTTTTTAAAAAACCTGTATACTGGAATACATACACATACTTGGGTGTGAAAAGTCTCACCAAAGATATACACCAAACAATGGTTACCTCTGGGGAGGGGAGTAAACTTCAGGAGGGATGAGAAGATGGTACGTTTGCCTTTTATTCTGTATTCTTCTACATTGTTTAAATATTTTACAACTAGGATAAATGGAAGTGGGGCAAAATTTTAAGGTACTATTCCATCATATTTCCCAAATACCTCACGCATTCAGGCCTCTGAAATGTCTCACAATTTTTGCTTAATTTCTACTGTTCACTAACATTTCATTTAATCCACAAATTGTGTGTTCTGTCCTAGTCCACACCAGAGCTGGTGAGTTTCTGTGGGTGGCTGTCATGGCCTTGTCTCATGGAGGTGGGGAGCAGCATTATTCACCAACTGCGAAGTCATGGCAGCATCATATAGAAACAGGAGGGAGACTTCCGTTCAAGATGATGGCGTAGGCAGACATGACTCATCTCTTCGCACAACCACATCAAAATTACAACTACAATATAGAACAACCATCACTCAGAACCTTCAGAAATCAAGTTGAATGGAAGTCTGACAACTATGGAATTAAAGAAACCACATCCATCCAGACTGGTAGGAGGGGTGCAGATGTAGAACAGGCTGGTCCCACATCCATGTGTGGTGGATAAAAACTAAAGAGGGATATCTCAGGAGTGAGGAGTGCCAGCCCCACACTAGGTCCCCCAGCCCAGGGTTCCAGTGCCAAGAAGATAAGTCCCAACAACTTCTGGCTGCAAAAACCAGTGGGAATTGAGTCAGTGGAAGAAACTGCTGGAGCCCGAAGCATTTCCTCGTAAAAAACCCACACACAGACTCACCTACTCAGACTTACTACCTCCAAGCTCCAGCACTGGTGTGGCAGCTTGAAGGGCACCAGTGGCATACTGGGAGAGGCTGAAGTGTCTGACATCAAGATGAGCAGAAGACATTGTCCCTTTTCTGAGCTCCCCCCCTTGCAGAGCCATGGACTGGGCAAGTGTGTACCATATCTAAGACTCCATCAACCTAGCTGTTTGATCCACCTTGAAGATCCCCAGAGACTCCACCCACCCAACTTATGGCCCAACCCAAGCTGCTTTTCCATATGAATGGCTGGTCTTGGCTCATGCTTCACAACTTCCTAAATCCTATCAAACAAGCAGCAGCTGGCCTCTGTGAGTCCCAGGCCCAACACTAGCAGCAGCCAGCTTAGATTCACAGCTTTGAGAATCTCCAAGCCCAGCAGCATAAGTAACAGCCATCTCAGATTGCTTTATATCTCAGGCACAGTGGCCCGGAGAAAAACACAGGAGGGAGCTGAACTTACCCTGCAATACCTGGGAAACTATAGGGCCAGTACACCCAGTGGACAGCTACCGACCATGTCAGAGCACCACCAACCTGTCCCTGCACAGCTGATACTACACGGAGGGCAGAAGTTGGTGATCAGGGGTCATAGCCAATCCTTGCAGCTGACTGGCCTGGGTAAATCCTTCCCATTAATCTGCCAACAGCAACCAAGGCTCAACTACAAGAGGCAGGTGTACTCAGCTCACATGAAGGATGCACCTCAAATACCCAGCTTGTTGATGGGAAGGCTGTGCCACTGGACAGAACACCTACTGCAGGACACCTACTACATTAGGCTACACTACCAAGGCACAGAGTCAAACCAGTTTCTATGTTTCTAATACATAGAAACAAACACAAGGAGGCTGCTAAGATGAGGAGACAAAGAAATATGGCCCAGATGAAGAAACAGATCAAAACTCCAGAAAAAGAGCTAAACAAAATGGAGATAAGCAATCTATCAGACGCAGAGTTCATAACACTGGTTATAAGGATACTCAGAGAATTTAGTGAGTGCCTCAACAGCATAAAAAAGGTCCAATCAAAACCAAAGAATATGCTAATGGAAAAAAAGAACAATGTACAGAGAAACAACAGTAGAGTGGATGAAACCAAGAATCAAATCAATGGTTTGGAACATAAGGAATTTTTTTTAAAAAACAACCAATCAGAACAAAAAGTAGAAAAAGTAATTTTTAAAAAATGAGGATGGTGTAAGCAGCCTTTGGGACAACTTCAAGCATTCCAACTTTTGCATCATAGGGTTGTCAGTAGGAGAAGAGGAAGAGCAAGAAATTGGAAATCTATTTGAAAAAATGATAAAAGAAAACTTCCTTAATTTAGCAAAGGAAACAGACATGCAGGTATAGGAAGCACAGAGAGTCCCAGACAAGATGGATGCAAAGAGGCCCACTCCAAGACACATCCTAATTAAAATGCCAAAAGTTAAAAATACAGAGAGAATCTTAAAAGCAGAAAGAGAAAAGCAGATAGTTACCTACAGGAGAGTTCCCATAAGACTATCAGCTGATTTCTCAAGAGAAACTTTGCAGGCAAGAAGAGATTGACAAGAAATATTCAAAGTCATGAAAAGCGGGAACCTATATCCAAGATTGCTCTATCCAGAAAAGCTACCATTTAGAATCGAAGGGCAGATGAAGAGCTTCCCAGACAAGAAAAAATTAAAGGAGTCCATCATCAGTAAACCATTATTATATGAAATGTTAAAGGGACTTATTTCAGAAAAAGAAGATCAAAACTAGTAACAATAAAATGGAAAAAATAAAAATCTATCAGCAATTGAATCTAAAAAATAAACTAAGCAAACAAGAAGAACAGAGGCAAACTCATGGGTACAGAGAGTGTTTTGATGGTTGCCAGATGGGAGTTGGGTGTGGGGGAATGGGTGAAGAGGTGAGGAGATTAAGAAGTACCAAGAGGTAGTTACAGAATAGCCATGGGGATATAAAGTGCAGTATAGGAAACGGAGCAGCCCAAGAACTTACACATGACCCATGGACATGAACAATGATGGAGGGATTGCCAGAAGAGGGGAGCGGTGCTGGGTGGAGGAGGGCAAAGGGGAAAATATCAGGGCAACTGTAATAGCATAATCAATAAAATATAATTTTTAAAAAACAGAAGACATTGACCCTCTATTCTGTTTATGCCATTTATTTTTGTTCTCTTTGAGGATTTTTACAGAGGTAACCATGATTCTGTATAAATGGATAGTGTTGACTGACAGGTTTATATTCAGTTGTAAGATGACATTGCTTTATGTGTGGGCTGTGAAATATGTAAGTTGGGAATGTTCTCACAACAAAATGGGAAATAGAAATGATTAAATAAACCAACTTGCTTCTAGTAGAGATCACTGCAGTAATCTGCCATTAATTCCTCTGCATCCCAGAAATAAGCTATTAATTTCCCCTCTGGATTTCCACAGGATAATCAGGTTCTAATCCATGAGAGTTCTTTCCCTCCTTTCTCCAATCACCAGCATTGGGTTTGTGATTCTGGAGAGACATTTCACTGACAACGCTTTAAATGCCGAAATAAATGTCATCCTCCTGTTAACACTGTAGCCTCTTAATACATGTTTTAATGTACTTTGATAAATAGATAGATCTTCCTGATCTACTTTTCAACCAGCCATACTTCCCCAAATATTCACTCTTCTACTGAGAAAACCTGACATCAATCTTTATTTTCTAAAACCTAGTATATTTCATAAAAACAAAAAGTATTACAGTAATATATGTGGGGGGTTACACCTTGGCATTAAGGGTAACATCAATGTTTAGCATCTCCATTTATGAGGAGAAAACATAGATATGGAAAGACTTAAGTTCCTGGAATTTATACAAAACTTGAACATGGAAATACTACAGGGTTCATTTTTTCCCTTTCCTGCGTACAAAACTGGTGCCTCTCCCCACCCACGACTCTAGCATAGCCTCACAGTCATCACCCGAGACAGCCTACAGGCTCAAGCCGGCATCGTCCCTGTAGAGATGTTCAGTGCTCTCTGAAGCATCTGCTGGCGTGGCAAAGTGTGACTGATGGCCCAGGCAAGCAAGAACAGAGAACTCTAAGGCTTTTACCTCTCTCTCTCCCCTCCTGGACCTGAGGCTTTGCAGGGCAGGACCTTGGAGGCAGTGGGTTAACGTAAAGACAAACAGAAATGTCCCTTTCTCCACACTAATGCCAACTGGATGATTGGTTTTCCTAATCTACCCCCTAATCATAGCTAACCTGTGCACTGCTGAGAGGCCCCTGTGAGGAAGAGGAGCCTCTGAGTCCAGTTCATGTTTATCTAGGTGTTCAGGCTACAGAGCGATTCCCGTGAATCAGAGTCCATTTTGCACATGCAGCTCTATGCATGCCTCATTTAAATAGGCCACTCCATGCAGTATGTGTTACTATAAGCAATGTGCCGACAACCACAGATTTCAGTGCACCCTACAAAGCAAATTACTGTCAATAACAAGTTATATGACATTCCTGACCAAATTAGTCGGGTATGCATCTGAAGACCAACAAACTCACCTCTATTGAACCGTGAAGGAACAGGAAAGGCATCAAACAATTATATAGACATTCTATAATTAGGGGTTGGGAAATAACTATATTGGAATCCTTTCCTTAGCATGGCTAATCTGTAAAGGGTCTGGAGAGGTCATTTAGTGTAGCTCCTGCCTCAGTCTGCTGCAGACTCCAGGGATCCATTAGTACAGTCCAACAGAAAGGAAAAAGACATATACCAAGAAAATGTGTGTCTTTTTTGCAAAATTGACAGCTACATTTTTCCTAGGGCTACTCCACTGGAAGTAGAACAAGATGTCAAGAATAAGTTAGGAGAAGTTTTAAAAAAACAGTCCTAGGGATATGTAAGCACGTTGGCTGTGACATGAATAAATGAGCTGGGAAAACAGAAGGGCAGCACTGGATGAGCTCGATCGCCCCTCACCTGGCCAGCGCAGCCTGCTCCAGCTGCTTCCAATGCAGTGACTGGCAGCTGAAGGAGGAAACAAGGTTTTGAAACTCTTTTGCTATTGCCACACTTCTAATTATACTTAATCCACATTCCCTAGATGGCTTAAGCATTAATAGGCTGAAGCTATGCTCTAGTATAACCCTGGATTAATTATGTTCTTTGCATTGAAAAGAACAAAAATAATTTCACTTAGGCTACCTCGAGTAATGAGGGTTTGCCATTCAGTTACACAGGGTAATAATGTGTGTGGCTTCTCTTTACCTATCCACCTCCACTCTCACCATCCCCTAAGCCCCAACCCAGCTGGCTGATCTCCATATTTCTCAGTTCAAATTCCAGAAAGAGTCTGTTCACCAGTGTAATTACTTAACTCCCATTGGTCGGAGCTATTCCTGTCAGGCTACCCTACAAGCCACTCCCCTGCCTATGAACTGACTGCCCTCCAGTCAGGTGTGTCCCTCTAGTCCAATCAGGAGATGCACATCGCACAAGCTGCAGATTAGCTCAGCTTCCTCTAGCAGGCAGCAGACAAAGGCAGCTTTCCTTAGAAAAGACAGGTCGTTGCCTCAACCACATGTCTATACCAAACTGCCATGAAGTACTTAAGTAGAAGTAAACCACTGATTTGGAGGCAATAATCTTTGTAGGAGCAGGACCAGTTTCGCGGGCCTAGGACCCTGCACGGGTCTCGGAGCTGAGAGGAGCCACACGTCTCTTAATACTCCACTGTGGCCATCTGGACATGCTTAACAATTTTTGAACAAAGGGCTCTTTTATTTTTATTTTGCCAGGGGTCTTCAAAATTATATAGTTGTTCCTGTACATAAGATTGTGTTATATTATAAAAAGTGAAGGGAATTTCATAGAATCAAATAATGTTGGATCCAAGGATTCTTCTGAAATCATTTACCCCAAGTACTCATTTGATAAACAAGAAAACTGAGGTCACAGGGGACTTCCGCCAAGATGGTGGCGTAGGTGGATGCACTCGCCACCCGCACATCAGAGTGTCTAAACAACGAACACAGTAGCAAAAAAGTAAACAACCAGAATGGACAGAATTGAACTGAAGGGAAGTCTGACACCCAGGAGGTAGGAGAAGACAAACATCCAGGGGCAGAACCAAGTGCAGGAGCGAAATGAGAGGCAGCTCTCACGGAGGGACTCACGCCGCCAGTGCCTGAACAGGGTGTGACCCCGAACAACAGGTGAATGCCGCAAGCCGGTGACGCTGCTGTAGAGAGGCCAGTGGCAGCCAGCAGAACCGAGTCTGGCAGAAAAGGCGGTGGGGAACTGGGGAGCAGAGGAGTGACGGGAGCCCGCGGTGATCGGAGGTCGCCATTGCTTTCTCCCAGGCCCCGCCCCCAGAGGCAACGTCACCCAAAAGCGACCCAGGTTGCCGGCACCTGCGAGCCGACAAGTGCATCGAGATAAAAAGAATGAAAACGGCCAAAATGAAAGATCAGAACAAATTACAACTAACGGATGACGACATAGTCAACCTATCAGATGCGCAGTTTAAAATGCTTATAATCAAAATGCTAACAAAACTGGAAGATAGGTGGACGCAAATAATTGAACAAATGAAGAATACGATAAGGATAATGGAGGAAGATTTACAGGGAACCAATAGGGAAAAGAAGGAAGTTGGATCTCAAACCAATGGGGTGGACCAGAAGGAAGAAGCAAGAATTCAAAAAAATGAGGAGGGTCTTAGGAACCTCAGAGACATTTGTAAACAACCCAGCATCCGGATCATAGGGCTGCCGGAAAGACAAGAGGAAGACCAGGAAATTGAACGTATTTTTGAACAGATAATGAAGGAGAACTTCCCAGATCTGGCAAAGGAAATAGGCTTCCTGGAAATCCAAGAAGCTCAGAGAACCCCAAAGAAGCGGGACCCAAAGAGGAACACACCAAGGCACATCATAATTACATTACCCAAGGTCAAGAATAAGGAAAGAATCTTACA
>PVJI01023326.1:0-23765 GCA_004026765.1 Micronycteris hirsuta
GCCCCACTAAGTTCAGTCCGGACCCTGCAGCCCATGATTCAGGGCCACCCGGGATCTGATTCTGGCCACGTTTCCAGTGTAACCACTCTTGTGCTACTTATTTTCTTACCTTACCATAATTTGTGCATAGACTCAAGTAGAAAGTAAACAGACTAAGTCTTAATACTGAAAAAAAAATAAAAATAAAAAAGAACAGACCCAAGGCGAGCTGTCTTTGAAGCTCTAGGCAGAGCCTGGACCGCTGGGATAAGTCAGTGGCAGGGATGGGAAGAAAACTGGGGGTAGTCTGAGAGTGGGGGCTGCTTCTCCTATGCCCCCAAGGTCCTGGGGAAAACTCTGAGAGGCCAGAAAATCCAAACCTGGCCTTCCAGGTCATCGTGAAGGTACCTTTGTCAAAGCAGGAGGATTGGACATATTTTCGTTACCCTTTGCAGGATGATTTATAACCTTGGACCACAGAATGTGGGCTCCATTGTTACTCTTGCCCTGAGTCCTACAAGTCTTCCAGGCTGGTGAAGGCTGGTGTGAAAACATCAGCAGAGGCAGAGAGAGACGAGGTCAGGAGAGAATGTGTATTCCTCCCGCCTCCCCAGCAAGGATTCAGATTTATTTAAGGGCCGAGGCAAGCCACGTCCCCCCAACAAACCCAGAGGTGCTGCAGGGCCGCAGGGAAGCTGTGTGTCCCCTACTCAGCCTGGAACCTCCGGCCCCAGAGGCAGAACATGCTCCTCATAGGCGGAGGGCAGCATCCTCTCAGAGGAAGAACAAGATGTGCGGGTACCAAGCACCCCCCTGCAGACACCTCCCTTCCAGCAACTTCAGCCTGCATTCCAAAGGCCATGCTGGTACCCTGCCTGTGTGGCAACCAGCCCACAAAATCCACCAGGAAGGAGGATCAGGGCCTGAGGCCCCACTGCTTCTGTCCCTGTGGCTGCACTGTTGAAAGGAGAATTCCCTCCTCGGGGATGGTGAATGGGCATGTCCTTCGGTGCCCTCCAGGAAGGGCCCTTATGGTCCATTCACACACTCTCTGGGCTTCAGTTCCTGCCCACAGCCTGGCTGAGGTGGGCCACCTGGTACCTTCCCTTCCTGTCCACACCCTGGGCACAATGTCCAGACATTATCTCTGTCAGTGCCCACGCGCCCACCATGCATGCTTTCACTGAGTTCTCCTCTGCTACTCTTAGCTTTATCCACCCCTTGTTGGCTGTTCAAAAGCAAACTTCATCTAAAATCCTCGTTAAAATCCCAGGACTGGGATGTTTTAGACTTTCCAGCCCCAGTCTCACTGAATCCTACACAGGGTGTGCAGGCCGAGAGAGAGGCCCAGGCAGACAGTAGACTGATGAGCGCTGTTCCCCAAGGAGCCAAGGGTTTTCTCATCCACTTGACTGCTTCCTGAAATAGATCAAATGAGATTATGAGGCCACTGGCACCTGTACCACGTGGTCTGCGCAGGCTCCTACATCAGCCACCTTCATGCCCAGAAGTCCTGGGTCACCTGCCGTCCAAGGAGACAGATGCCAATACCCAACTTGCCGCTGCAAGTGCTAATCTGCAGCTGGAAGACAAGGCTGGGACTCCCCAGCAGGAGGAACAAGGGAACACACAGCAGGGTGGGCAGCCTCGCCCAGGGACCAAGGGCACCCCGTGTGCAGGGAAGGAAAGCAGTTGTGCACACTGAATGGGAATGAGCATGGCCGCTGGAGTCCCATAACTGGGCTCCAGTCCAAGCGCGGCCACGTACGAGTTTAGTGACATGGGGACAAGTTGCTGGACCTCTTTGTGTCTCCATGGCCCCATCTGCAAAAGGAGGAGGCTGACTTTTAGTGTGGGTATCAACTGAGACAGTGTGGGAGACTGTGAGCTGCTGCCACCCTTGGAGTGTCAGCTGTGTGGTGACTGCGTGCCCAGTACTCTCTCATTGCATTCCCGTCGTCATTCCGTCAGACAGGGATTGCTATTCCTGCTTCTAAAATGAGAGCATTGTGGTCAGGGCTACATAGCTAGGAAAACGCACCCGGAGGAGTTAATCCCAGGGAGCCTGGCTCCACATCCAAAGCTCGGCCAGGACTGATTCACACATTCAGTAAACTTTTATTAAATCTCTACCCCGGCCCACAGCTATGCTAAGCCCTGGGGTTACCCAGATGAGCAAGAGATTTCTCCCCTTGAGGGCTTCCGAATGTAGTGGAGAATTCAGGCCAGAATTAATGACAACCAGGGGTAGAGAGGGGGCAGGGGCAGGGATGCCTTCAGGAAGAATGGCCACAGAAGCATCTGAAATGCTGGGGGAGAGCAGAGGCATCCTGAAAAGCCTGCCCACAACCCCCGCTCTGGGGATGCCCAGGCTACTCGGTTCCTAGCCTTTCCCAAGTCTGGCTCATCAGTTGCCTGGATAAGTCTTCTGTGGCTGGCACTCAAGGAACCCTGAGTGACACATGGCTGGTGGAGAAACCCTTTTTCCAAGCAGTCAGAGAGGGAATCAAGAGACTGTTAGCCAGCTTGTCTCTGCAAAGACGAGGGCACCCTGGGGAAACAGGAATGGTCAGGCTGTGGGTGGGGCAGAGAGCGAGGGCTCACCAGGAGCTCAGCACAGGGCGAGGCCCCAGCTGGTGCTCCGAGGAGCTGTCTGCTTCCGTAGCCAGCCTGCCTCAGTGGGAAATGCACCCTTTACTGCAAACCCAGAATCATAAAACATGCTGCACGTTTTTCAAAACGAGTTCTTATTTTGGGGTCCAGCCCTTCCTGCCCATATCCTCTAAGGAGCTCTGCAACCCTTTATTCCCACCCCACCCCCACCCAGAGAAAGGACACAGGGCACCATCCCGTGGGGTAGTTAAGAAAGGTCTAAATACGAATTAGAAGGTAGGGGAGGGCGGGACAAAGGCCATTTTTTTTTTCCTGCCAAACAGTTTTTACTTCCTGCTACCTGATGTTATTAAATACAAAAACAAGCAAACAAGAATTGACAGTACAAGTTTTTCAAATGACCTCCTGGGAGGAATGGCTTCACGAAGTGACCTATTGAGCCTTTTGCTCCTTCCCTCTGACCCCTTCTTCAGGAGGAGCCTGCGGTCCAGCAGTCAGCAAGCTGATTCTGTACTGGGCCGCAGAGTAAATATTTTCGGTTATGTGAGCCATGACACTGTCTCTGCAGAGCTATTTAACTGCCAAAGATGATACATAAATGGGGACGCGGATGTGTTCCAATAAAACTTTATGTACAAATACAGGCTGCGGGCTGAATTTGGCCCACGAGCTCTAGTTTGCCAGCCCCTGTGTGTGGTCACCAGGACAAGGCTAAATCACCAGATACATTACCTGTCATGGCGTGAGGGACACTGGTGACCAGGATCTTCTGGTTCTGCACTCTGACCCCCGTCTCTGGGTCCTGCATGTCCTTCACTAATGCTTCAATCTGCAAGGCAGAAGCAAAACATCTGGCTGAGCAGAACCATTTGGAAGGCCGAGCAAGGCTCTTTTATACAGCACCGAGGAATCAAAAGACGCAAAGGTGAATGCACGGAGCTCACCACCTAGGTGGCCCTGAGTAACTACAAGGCCACCAGAACTGTGTGCTCCACAGACACCAAGGCCCCGCCGGAGTGCGAGTGCTGGGAGAGAGTCGTTCTGGCGTGGAGGTTCCACAGAGGCTTTCAAGAGGAGATAGGACTTGACAAAAAGGATTTTTCTGGACAGAAAGTGAGAGCAGAGGCATGGGAGGATGACTGCACCTGGAGTGTGCGAGGGACAGGAAACAGCGGGAGACAGAGCTGGAAGCACAGGTGGAGGCCAGATCACAGCGGCCCTCAAGTGCCACTCCCAGGTGTGGACTGTTCCAGCAGCAGTTTCTGAAGAGCAGCATACACCAGCCTGCGTTTTGGAAATGTGGTCTCGGACAGAGAGAAGAACGCTGAAGTATGAAGCATGTTGCCATGGTAGAGGAAAGCGGGGAGATTCATTCAAATTCATTGGTCTGGGTAAGAAATGTGGGGTTTCACCCTTGCCATGCCAACCGCTCGGTCTGTTCCCAGAGCAGGCAGAGTGAGGCTTTTAATTATTTTAGAACATGTCACCTCTTCACTCAAAACTCTGCAAGGGGGCCACTCCACTCAGCATCAATGGCAAAGTGTCCCCCTCTGGAAGTCAAGGCGGCTACAGACAGCTAGAGATGTCCTCGGGGAGGGTCACACCTGAAACCCAGCCTGCCCACTCCCTGAACTACAAGGGCTCCCCAGTCTGCCTGCTTCCGCTCGATTTAAATAGCGTGGTTGCATCATCATTACTCTCCTGCTATTTAATAAAATAACACTCTCTAATGCTGTACTGCCCTTTACAGTCATAAAGTCCTTTTACAGTTTGCATGTGCTTGTGATTCCAAAGAAAAGGAGCCCTGGGTTGGACAAATTAGACCTGCCACCTCCCCCTCAGCCAGACAGCCAGCTCCTGAAGCTGGAAGGCTCCCACCTCCCCAAGGAAGGAAGGAGTGTGGGACAATGTCCTGAGGTGACACTGAGTGCCGAGATTCCTCTTTCAGTGAGGAATCCAGAGTTTGCAGCTGAACCACAATCTCCAGAAACAACCGCGAACAGGTTTCCCAAGTTCTCCAAGGTCACTCCGGGCACAGCGCCAGCAGCTCAGCCAGCAAGACTGACCGCTGACCGGGCAAGTGCCTGGGGCTCCTCGTGCAAGACTGACCGCAGCCTGGCTTCATCAGCCCCGACCCTTTCTTGGCTCACAGACTTGTTCTGGAACAGAAACTCCTCATTTCAGCTCCATGCTCAGCTGCAGACCTTGTTCTTTGCAACAGCAAGGCCTGGCGGTGTGTCAGGCTACTGGTTAGCAGAGCAGCCGGCAGCAGCAAGGGGAGCAGAGAGGCACCCCCAACAGGGAGGTGGGGGTACTGGGAGGTGACCCCCCTCCTCCTGGACATGGCCAGGGGACCGAGGAGCCACGGGCTGCAGAGTCACTCCTCCCAGAGTTCTCAACTGACCACAAGCCATGGACTCACATGCGACCCCAAGAAGTGCCTGATTTTCGGACGTGAGGGCCAGGGTCTCCCCCTTCCCACATTACCTGCCAGATAAAATCCCACATTTATTTTAAAATACTTTTTATATGAAACAGCAGCATTTCATGCAAACAGAGGGCCCAGATATTCAGGAAGAAATAGAAGCCCATCTTACAAGTTAGAAACCCGAGTTTCTCTGATAGAAAGTCAGGGGTTGATTCTTTCTCTTTGTATTAAAAATAATCTAGTTAGAAAGAGTTTGAAAATAACCTTCAGAAGAAGAATAATGAGGGTTATTTTAAAAATACAATGAGGGAGTCAGATTTCTTTCTAGCAGGTGCATCACCCTTTCCAGAAAGGAGGGGGCATCACATGGATCTCGAGAACATTTAGTGGGAGTTGGGCCCATCGGGATGCCAGTCAGCTTTCCTTGGGACTCTCCTCATATAAATAAATCCCTTGGAGGGGTCTCCCCAGTCACCCGGCAAGGAAACGATAGGACTGGCTGGTGGCGCTGTCCCTGAGAAACTCTCATACAGGCTGACCTGTGTCCCCTTCAAATTCATATGTTGAAGTCCTAACCCCCAGGGCCTCAGAAGGTGACTATGTTTAGAGACAGGGTCTTTAAAGAGGTAATGAAGTTAAAATGAGGCCGTTCGCCTGGGTCCTAATCCAATCGGACTGGTGTCCTTTTAAGAAGAGGAAATGAGAAACAGACACAAACGGAGGGAAGACCATGTGGGGACACCGGAAGAAAGCAACCGTCTGCAGGCCGAGGGAGAGGCCGCACCGCAGACGAAACCAACCAACGCTGCCAACACCGTGATCTCAGCCTTCCCAGACTCCAGAACTGCAAGCCAATAAATGTCTGCTGTTTAAGCCACCCAGACGGAGGCACTTGGTCATGGCAGCCCAAGCAAAGGAATACCGACTCTGGGCTCTACGTTTCGCCCCCATCATAAAACCCCTGTGCCCGTCGTAGACAGGAGAGAGTCTGAATTGACCCCCAAGTTCTCCAGGGAGAGGGAAGCCCATGCCTTTCTGCTGCAAACTGCCACGCACTTCCGTCCAGCGGGCCTCCCTCTGGAGACGAGGGAGAGGACGGCCATCCCCACCCCCAATGGCGATGCCCACTCCTGGCCCGACTCAGCTCCCCGGTGCCTCCAAGGAGCTGTGCTTCCTTCCTAGACAACAAATAAATGTCGCGTAACCAGGCTGTGCTGGACCCCGTCTGACCCCGCGCTGGGGGCAGGGCTGGCGGGCTGTCAGCCCCACGTTTCTTCTCTCAGATGTCAACGTGCCGCGATGTGACTGCAGGCGTGACAGGGAACCCCCACATCACGAAGGGGCAGAAATGACGGCTTTGACGGCCTCCACATCCCACCCTCCACGCCCACGCCCGCTCCTCGCATTAAGGAGCTGTCACTCACTGGGGAAGATCTGTGGGGCTGGAATTTTCCTTTAAGCCAGAGAAGGCTCCCAGGGGGGTGATAATAATCAGTACTTTTCTGTACAAAGATGGAGAAGTGACCCAGAAGCATGGGGCTGTTTTGCTAACAAAGCAGAAGGGGCTCCTGCTAATACATCTGGCCTCACGGAGGCCCGCTGACCTCCCGACACCTGACCCCAATGTCTCGCAGACCCTCACGAGTGCCGTGTCCTGATCAGTGCTAACGGTCCTTCCCCAAAGGCTGCTCTTTATACCCTGATCAAACGCCCAGGAGCAACCTCGATGACCCCAGACAACAGCGGTCAGCATCTGTTGGCACTACTTCTGTTTTTGATGTGCCTCCTCTCTGGCCACTAAATCCTGCCTCAGTGGGACACCTAATGCCCATTCTAGACTACCAGGTTCTGCCCACCTGGCAGCTACATTTTGGCAGACATACCTCTAGGTTCCAGCGCATCCTCCAGCGGAGGCATTGTTGACATTTGGGACCGGACTGCTCTTACTTGTGGGGCTGGCTGTCCTGTGCACTCTATGATGTCTAGCAGCTTCCTACTTTTAACCTCTAGATGCCAATAGCATCCCCCTCCCCAGCTGTGACAACCTAGAATGTCTCCAGAGTTTGCCAAATGTCTCCAGGGGCTTTCATCTCAGCTGTGCATTCAAATCACTTGGGGAGCTTTATTTAAAACACCAGTGTCCACCCTAGCTGGGTAGCTCAGTTGGTTAGAGCATCATCCCAATAGGTCCAGGCTGTGGGTTCGATCCCCAGTCAGAGCACATACAAGAATAACCAATGGAATGCATAAATGAGTGGAGCAACAAATCGATGTGTCTGCTTGCTTTCCTCTCTCTCTTAAAAACAACAGTCAATTTTAAAAAAGCACTAATGTTCCGGCTCCACCCCACTTAATTACTTACTTACCTCTTATGTAAATCAGAAACTAGAAGGATGGTAACTTGATAGCAATATTTCTTTAAGGGCAACCAGGGCGAAGAAGAACTCACGCTCTCTCATCAGAATCATCTTTCTAACCTGTTAACTAACTCATTTTATCCATCTCCGATTTTAAAACATCAAACAGCTTCTCATTGAACACAGAAAGCATCCAGCTCTCTAGCAAAACATACGAAGCCCCCAGCTCTGGGCCCCTCCTCACCCCCCCTTACTGTCTTTCAACTTGCTGCCCACCCTGGACGCGCCATCTCAACCCCTGGTGAGTCTTCTAAACCACTGTGCTATGTCACACGTCCATGGTTTATATTTGCCTAAAATGTCACTCAGCTTCCCATCCTGCTGGCATTAAAAAAAAACTAGTTATTTTTCATACCTCAACTCAGTAAAAAACCTTCTTGTGAAACCTGCCCTGATTCCCCTCATCCAAGTAGAACTGACCGTTCCCTGATTTGTGACAGATAGGTAGGAATTTATGAATAGGTAGGAAGATATGAATGTGGATATAGACACAGATATATTTCCTCTAACCATGTGTGCCAGAACCGATGGAACACCGTTCTCATTTATACATCTGTCTTTCTCTCTTAGACTCTAAGCGCCAGGAGGACAGGAGACATGTCTTAATCCCTATGGTGTCCCCATCAGCTGGCACTTGCCTAGCACAAGTGTACCATTATTATGCATGTTGGATGAAGGAATGATACCTGAAAATAATACCATACTCTGCCAGGTCTCCTGTTTCTGCACTCCCTTCCCATGCAAAAGGGGGTGCCAGAAGCCACAAAGGAAAACAATGCAGTGTTAACAGGACTTCTCCACATGGCACCAAGAAAGTCAACCCATGGTGCATCGCATGGGCAGTGGCACCTGGACGGGCTCGGATGATGGTCTGGAATCACCGCGGGGGATGGGCCAGCGCTGCGGCCACAGGAGGCACTTCTCTGTGTATCATCAGCTAACAAAGCCTTGGACAGGTGGGCTGTCCACCTCCTTCCTTCACATCCCTACAAGGCCAGGCACCAAAGGTTCGCATCAGCTTGGCTGGTGGGCATCTCTGTTTGGGGGCTACAACTGCCTGAGACGGACTACTGGGTATGAGAGCCACAGCAACCACAGGGAAAAGAAGGGCCCCGATCCAGCACCTCTCTCCCTGGCCCTGTGGCAAGTCCGCCACTTCATATGCACCTACAGCTGGCGTTGTAGGGGCCACATGAGGGAAAAGAAGACATCCACCTATTCTTCTCACTCACATCAGCGGTCTTTTTAGTTTGCAAACCTGCCCATGTCACTTGCCTATTCCAAATTCCTCAATGGCTCCCTACAGGATAAAAATCAAACCACCTTCAACGGTTCAAAAGGCCCATGATGGCCATGGCCAGGCAGCTCAGTTGGTTAGAGCGTCGTCCCAATACGCCAAGGTTGTGGGTTCAATCCCTGGTCAAGGCACAGACAAGAATCAATCAACGAATGCATAAATAAGTAGAACAACAAATTGATGTCGCTCTCTCGCTCTCTCCCTTTCTTCTCTCTCTAAAATCAATAAATACATTTTTTAAAGGTCCATGATGGTCCCCTGGCCCCAGCCTACCTTTCCAGCCCCCACTCTCCCAATACTTCAAATTCCATCCATACTGAGCAACATCCAAATTTTGTATGCCTCTGCACCTTAGCATATGCTGTTCCCTCTGTCTGGAACATCCTCCTCTTTTTCCCTGCCCAGAACCTCCATTTGTCCTCCAGTTCTCAGCTCCCGGATGCATTTAGCCAGGCTTTCCCCCAGCCTCCACTCTGCCCTGCATTGCACAACAGCCGACATAGTATTACATATGCATGGCACTGTATCAGTTTGTCAACAGAACGTGGTCAGTCCTGTATTTTTCCTGGTTCCATGAGGGGTTATGTTACTAGGGTAAGCCACTCAACCTCTCTGAGCTTCAGTTTCTTCTCTGTAAAATAGTGATATAACCACTGTCTTATGGAATAAATGAAATGACGCATGTAAGGCTTCCACTAGAAAATACAACATACTTCATAAATCTTCATTGAATATTTCATTGAATATTCATTGAGTGGTGAATGACAGTTGCATCCAGGTTCATGTTCCTTTAGTCTGGGTCCTCCAGAAAGCTGGACATCCAGTTCAGCAGGTTTGTCATTAAGGGTCCCCTGGCACGGGCTCTTGAGACCCACTCTGCACACCTTTATTTTCTCCTATCTCCTGCTCCAAGGAGCTGTGCGACCTGGCAAAGACCTCAGTAATGAAGTCCCTGCCTTCAAGGCAAAGGGAAAGGGCAGTACTGGAGGTGTGGGCAAGAGCCTGTGGGGCAGAGAAGGAAGTCTCTGCTCAGGTGGGTCCGGAGAACCTGTCTTCCCAGAGGAGAGGGCATCGATCCCTGCCTGGTAAGAGGAGGAATGGGAACTTGGCACGTGAGCAGGAGAAAGGCCTTCCCAGTAGAGGAAGCTGAAGCATGAAAGGGCTGGGCTTTCTAGAAAGGTGAGCAAGTCCTTGAGGTGAGAGCCCCACTGAGTGCTTGTGGCTGCTTCATTTCCTTTTCCTGGAGACAAGTGTGGAAGGCAGGTGTCAGGTAAAGCTAGAAAGATGGGTTGGAGTGGGATCCCAAGTGTCCAGGCTGAGAAGTCTGGACTTTATCCTGTGAACATGGGAAGTCAGAGGGGGGTTTCAGGTCGAGGAAATCAATGTTGATTTGTGAAAGAAAACTGTGTGTTTATGAAGGGTATTGTGGAGGAGGGAGACTGGGGCGGAGGAGGGGAGGCTGAGGTCGGGGAGGGAGAATCTGGGTGGGGAAGGGGATGCTGGCAACCAAGGCTCCGGTCAGAAGGCCAAGGTAAAGAAAGGAAACTCTTCTACCTAACAGTCATGATGGAAAGCATGTCTGAGATTCAGAAAACAAACAGAATGTCCAGACAGTTACTGTCTGAGCCTCCAAGCCTGCCCTGTCTGGGAAAAAGAAGAAGGCAGACTTGGGGAAATCCTGGAAGAGGACTTAGGGCTTTCAGATATTATGTTTAGGTGGTTTCTCCTGCTTTTAGAAACCAGTATCTGTAGTACCTGCCTCTGTTTTATGGATGAACATCACACCTCTGCGACCTGGACATGAGCAAAGGCTTCGTGAAGTAGGTGGAGCGAATATGACCGACCGTCCCAGTGTGCCCAGCACTGTCCTGGTTTCAGCATTGAAGGCCTTGGGCAAATCAGGGTTCTTGGGCACTGACTGATCCAATGTGCTGAGCTCCAGGGGCTCAGGGCAGGGTTCTGCTTGTCACAAAGCATTCGGCTAATTCTGCTCAACAAGATAAGCCTAAGATGGTGGACACCGCACCACAAGAAGTGACTGTGGATGGAAGGAAGGGGGGTGGACAAGTGACCTAGGACCTAATCCTCGGACGATCTCTCCAGACACTGATTATCTTAAGAGTTCAGAACGAAATGAGCCTCTTTGTTCCCGAATACATCACCCCGCAAGATGCATTTTACCTCCCCCACGACCACAGAGCACCTTGTGCCTGGCCACTCGGCCTGAGAAAGTCTTTGTGAGGGAAGAGAAAAGGCTACCAGCCCCGAGGGACCTGATGAGCAGACACACACTCTCCAATGAGTGACAGGAGGGTGCTGGAGTGTGGTGTCCCCTTTATCCTGCAAATCATGTCATTTTCAAGATTGATGTGGACACACTCACCGCACACGCAATTTACAACACGGCAGTTTGGAATCCAAAAAATAGGAAAAAACGTAATTTAACGTTGAGTGCTTTATAACAATATCAGGAGACAGTCTCACATCTGACAGGCTCCACAGAACTGCCTTCTGGCACCCCTTCTCCGGAGTAACAGGTTGTTTTTAGCCTCCAGCAGACCATCGCCCCTGGCTTCGATTTTCCACTATAAACAGGTTACATGAAAACCTAATTATTACAGTCTTTAATAAACACACATACTGCAAACAAGTCATTAAATAGCACCAGCAGCAGCGCTAACGGACCACAGGGGATGCATGCTCTCCACTCCTGCCCACACGCTCCGAGCCTCCCAGCATCTCCGCGGGCACTTCCCAGAGTTGGGTCCCTGCCCACCCGCCAGGGCCCAGGTGACCGGACCACGCTTACCTTCGGGAGAAATGCCATCCTCGGCCTGTACTGCTGGCCTTGGTGTCGGATTGTCATCCTGGATCCTGGATGAATTCGGAACCAGAACGCAAAAGGGAGAGAAAAGGACAATCGCAAGCGAAAGACCCCGCGTGTTTCCCGCACGCCCTTAAGTCTAAGGGAGGATGGGGGGGACCAGAGGGCGCGGGGTGGGGGTGGCAGCTGCCTGCGGCACCCCTTTACTAGCGCTCTGCCCACGCCCCTGGGAAAGCAGCTGGAATCAGCGCCAGCCAATCAGCGAGCCGTGCCGCGGACTTATTAACATGTGCTGTGCTTAAGCCCACCTGCCACTAGGGGGCAGTGTGCGGCTCCGCCGGAACCCAGCAAGAGCCTCAGGTGAGATCCGCGAGTGGGAGGATCTGTCGCAGAGAATGAGTCTTTAAACCTGAGACCTAGTTCTGTACAGAAATGAGACAAGGCAGCCTCACTAACAAGCACGGTGGAAAACAGTTCTTCTCCCAACTCTGCCATAGCCAGCTGAGCAACCTTAGGCAAGTTCCTTAAAGTCCCTAGGTCTCAATTTCCTCATCTGAAAAGTAAAAAAGTGAGATAATATGCAATAGAAGGATTGCTATATGATTGAATGAGGAATTGTGTAATACGGTGCATGGCCCTCAACAAATGTTTTGAAATGTTTAGAGGGAAAAATGATAAAGTGAAATTGGTGAGAGGTTACCTAATAAAAGAAAGAAAATGAAGAAGAAGAAAGAGAAGCCAATTGGAGTCCCAACTGAACCAGTGCCTGATCTAGGCACATTCTATTTTACTTCTCTGGTCCTTAGTGTTTTTATATCTAGAAAATGAAAGGGGGACCCTCCTAAGCAATCATCAGAACCCTTCATGTTTTGTCATATAAAGCACCTTTTCCTATGTACACAAGTTGGAAGGCTGTTGATTGCAACAGATACAATGTTTAAGTTGAAAGAGAAGAAAGAGGGATTTGCCTCAGGAAGGCACAGTCAACCCGTGTCCTTTTAAGCCGTGACTCTTATCTATAGCCTTGGAGGTACATACCTGTAAGAATCTGATGAAAGCCACGAGCACTCTCTCAGGAAACACGGCCGTGTGTGCGTGTGCACACACACTCATGCTTCGCTGACTCAAGTTTGCAAACATTTTTAAGAGATTTATGGCTGGTCTCCTTTGGAGCTTTCCATGGACTCCTGATTCAGAGTCAGACCAACTACTTCTAAAGGATCCTGGACTCTACAGGGGTCCATCACTGAGAAGTATGATCCTGGTGTGAGGTGAAACCCAAGGACAGTGCTGGAATATCCTGTTGGTTTTTTTGTTTTGTTTTGTTTTGTTTTCATTGAGCATCTTTGGGGCCTAGCATTATGTAGAACACACACTAGAATGTGCCGGAACAGATGAACTATGAGGTTCCTTCCAGCTTCAACCTTCCTTATTCTGTAAACCCTAAGTAAAGAGGAGATAATCAGCTTTCCTGACATCAAGGATGAGAAGACTAAAATTATTCAGGAGCAACGAGGGGCAAAAGTACCAGGGACTTCCTTCTGCAATAGGATAGGAGAGGCCTCAGAATGCCTGCCACTTTTGCTTCTATTAGATCCTGCTCTCTAAGCAATCGCGTTGTGTGACACCCACCCTTTGGTTCACTGGACTTAGAGATGCAGGACGTGTGACCCAATGGCCTGTCCCCAGCTAATGATGTGGCCATGATGTGGATCCGAAAAGCTTAGATGAGCCTGTTAGATTATTACCTTCATAGAGGCAGACTTGAGGCAGACATAGGAAAAGTCAGGGCCAGAGGAAGTGGCAGCCAAATGCAAGCTAAAGTTAAGAGGAAGCAGAAATGAAAGGTGAGTAGAAGCCAAACAGAAAAGAGAAGCAAATAAAGAGTCCAGGAGCTGCAGCGTGGCTGTGATGGCTACAGAGAGATCCCTGGGTCTCACCTGGCTCTGTGCCTTTCCAAGGGCACATGCTCTTTACAAACCTTCCCACATATTTTGAGTCTGTTTCTTGCAACCAAAAGGGTCAAATGTGTAAAAGGGTAAAAGTTTAGTGACCATGTCTTGAAAAAAAAAGGATTTAATTTACCTATTCATTTAAATAACTAACATATTACATGCCAGGCATTGTGCTAGAGCAAGTAATTCAAAGCCAGTTCCTGTCTCAAGAAGCTCACAGGTTAATGGGGGGAAGAACACTTGAACAAAAAAGTTATAAAATGAAATCTATTTGTAATGGTGATCCAGTCAATGCAATACTGGACTTTATAGCAGGGCACCTTATCCCTGTTACATAGAAGATCAGGAAGACTTCCTGGAGGAGGAGTCTTAAAGGAAGATAGCAGGTTAACCAGGTGAAAGGGGATAAATGCAGGTACATCACAGAGAACAGTGCAAAAATGGACATGGAGACAGGATCAGCATGCTTTGAGGGTGGTGGCAAGGAATTCATTAGACACAACTTTCCATGAGGTTGGGGAGAGGGAGGTGGACAGGGGTCAAACAGTGAGTGGTTGGCTTTGGTAGGAGTGGAGGATGTGGAGGGTTTGGGTCAGAGATTAAATGGAAGGGGCACAGAGAACTGTCTGAAGTTATAAACATCCTGTATCTTGATGGAAGTGGTAGTTACAGAGGTAAGTGTGAGTTTGTCAAAACTCGTCCAACTGTATTCTTAAAACATTGCAGGTAAACTACACCCCCCGAAAAGCAAGTATTATCTTGCAATATGACAGACGGACATAACACTAAAATGAAATCCTCCTGTGACTCTGTCAGGTAAGTGGACATTCTGTCATCATTACCATTGTCACTCTAGTCGCCAGTGTCCTCCTCATCAACAGAAGGGTATAAGCCAGGGCCTAAATTGGGTTCATGCTGCCCTTGACACTATATACCATGATCTACATGGACCTTGTCCCTTGTAGGATAAACGTCATCCAGACACAATTACAAGCTCATCCACACAGCAGTGCTCTTTAAAACCCAGGTCTAAAGCCACCTCCACAGGAAAACGTCTTAACATCCCCGGTCAACTCAGCAATTTAGTTCAGTTCGCTGTGCTAGGTGCTGAGGAGATAAAGCTTAAAAAGACACGAGAGAGAGAGAAGGATAAACACCCTAACTCTCTCTCCTCCTGCTGCCTCCCATTGTTCAGTCCTGACCGGAAGCCAGCGGGCAGTGCAGCTGGGCGATGCCGTCCGTTAGGGTCAGCTCCCTGGAACACGGAGCAGGGCAGAGGAGGGCAAAGGATTCTGAGTGAGAGGGACCCGGCGGAGGGGAGGGCACATGAACTGTGCAGAAGCAGTACAGTGGGTTAAATGTCTCTGCTGGGCTAGATGCCCGGAGGAGAGTTCTCAGAGTGGACCCTGTGTCCCAAGCACTTCGGCCATCTCTGTCGCTGCTCCTCCTGCCCCTGCACAACATCTCCCAGACTGGGACAGAAATCACGTTGAGTCATCTGTCCCCTGGAGCCACTGCCCCTACTCTACCCCATTTGCATTTGACATAATTCTGTCTCGTTTGAATTTGTTACGTTTGTGTGTTACATTTGCATTTCTAAAAATAAATCATATAAAAGAAAAACAACACCTTAGATGCGTGCATGTTGCTTCCTCACTCCTGCTAGTGAGGCAATATCTTATGAAAACATATTCTGGTAGGAAAACCAGAGGCCCTATTTGCTACCCAGAGAGCACGCAGGGCCAGCTGGACTGCATGCCCCTGTGCACGTGCTGGTCAGCCCCAGACGAGCAGCAAAGCAAGTAAGGACGGAGCACAGCTACCCTTGACCCTGTACTTTTACCTCCACAAAGAAGCTATTTTACACCTCTGGAAGCTGGCCACATCTCGTGGCCTGGCTGTGTCATCAGGGAGAGAGAGAAAGAGAGTGAGTTGGAACTTTTCTGGAAGGTTTCCTGCCTCTTCCTCATCTAGTAATTGTTCAAAGACTATTTTGGACCATGGGGGTCACCAACTACATCACAAAGTACAGTCTTACAAAAACCTCATCCCTATCTTTTTTACCCTCCATGCAGAGATACTTTTTGCAAGCATTGTCAGAGATAAACACCACTCTGTCCTCTGCCCCAGCTCAGTGGGGTTCACCTCTCCCTACCTGTATCTGCTACTCTTTTGTCAAGAATGTTCTTATTTTGCATTATAGAAAATTTTGAATAGTGAAGTTTTTTAAAATGACATTAAGCTTTTCTACAACTTGAATATGGTTTGGTATTTATTGTTTTATTTAAGACTTTATTTTTTTTAAGATTTTATTTAATTATTCTTAGAGAGAGAGGAAGGGAGAAAGAGATGGAGAGAAACATCAATGTGTGGTTGCCTCTTGCATACCCCTTACTGGGTACCTGGCCCGCAACCCAGGCATGTGCCCTGACTGGGAATTGAACCAGCGACCCTTTGCTTCACAGACCGGCACTCAATCCACTGAGCCACACCAGCCAGGGCAGATTTTATTAATTTTTTTAGAGAGAAGAGGAGGTAAGAAGAAAGAGAAGAAGAGAAACATTGACATGCGGATTGGCTACCTCTTGCACGCTGCTCCCTGTCCCCAACCCCCAGACCTGGCCCTCAACCCAGGCATGTGACTGGACCAAGAATTGAAAAGGTGACCTTCTGCTTTGCACGGGCCTGCACTCAACCCCCTGAGCCAAACCGGCCAGGACAACTTCAATAGGCTTTGGTTTTAAGACAGTGCTGGGGTTAAGGGGAAGTGCGAAAGCCTCAAGGCACAAGATGTGTGTTCTAGTCCCTGCCCTGTCTCTGACTGGATGTGTGACTTTTTAAAACAGCTTTACTGAGGTGTACTTGACATACACTCAACTGCGCGTATTTCATGTGTGCAATCTGGTAAATTCTGAAATATGTGTGCACTTGTGAAACCACACCCACGACCAAGACAGGGAGCATATCCATTTCCCCCAAAAGCCTCCTTTGCCCTTTGTGATCCCTCCCCCTGCTGTCCCCAGGCAAGCAACCACTGATCTGCTAGTTCTGCCCCTTGCTTTCTCTCTTTACCTTTGGAAGACATCCCTTCTGGGTTCAAAGTTCAAGCCATTTTACAGACACCAAATGTAGTGTCGTGTAAAAAGCACACACCTTTAGGGAAGGAGGAATGTGGAGTGACTGCTAAAGAGTATGGAATTTCTTCTTGAGGTAATGAAAATGTTCTGAAATTAGATTGTGGTGGTGGCTGCACAAGCTTGTGGATATATTAAAACCACTGAATTGTGCGCTATAAATGGGTGAATTTTATGGTATGTGAATTACATCTTAAGTTTTCTGAGTGCAGACTCAGGGAATTAATTTTTCCAAGGTATTGGCTGTTATAATCCCCCTCCCTTTCTCAAACATCTTCAGTGGCCCCCAGTCACTCTAAAGGCAATGGTCGTTTCTCCTGCCGATCCCCAAGGGAAGAGATGGGTTCTAAGGAAAAAAAAGGAAGCAGTAATTCAGAAAGTCACCTTAGGTACTAGTCTATTGCTGGAACTCAACCACCCACTGTATGAGAGCAAGCCCAGGGCTGGGAAGGAGTAGAGTCTGTAATCCCCAGGAATCATGCGGTGATTTGGTAAGAAAATTGTTCTTGCTTCTGTTTCCTTTTTGTTTAGCCTTAGGATCTATTACATTTTCATTCACTGTTCCAGCTCTCTCTGCTATGTGTTAGAAAGTACTGAGTTTTTGTTCAACAAGCCTTTATCAAGCACTGGGAACCATATGAAGCACC
Source organism: Micronycteris hirsuta (assembly GCA_004026765.1). Taxonomy (NCBI): domain Eukaryota; kingdom Metazoa; phylum Chordata; class Mammalia; order Chiroptera; family Phyllostomidae; genus Micronycteris; species Micronycteris hirsuta. The sequence goes on from PVJI01023326.1 coordinate 17,295, forward strand.
CATGATACAAAGGTGTCTGTAGGCATGTTTTGAACTGGTCTCAGCTTACTAAGAGCCAATGTTGTGGCTGGACCAGCCCTTGTGATTCTTATTATGATTGCAAGAACCATCAGCAAGAACCATCAGGAAACTGAAAAGGTGCAGGCATCGGTGTCAAGGGTTGCGGGGCCTAGGGTTTCCTGGGAATCACTCTTTATTGGTGAATTTAAAACATAAGAGACAGAATTTAAAGCATAAGAAGAGAAAACAAAAAAGTAGCCATATTGGTCAGTTATTGATATTAACCAAGATCTCTCAAACAAAGGAGCTCCGTGCTGGAGGCTGCCTGGCTCTTTATGGATGGATGGTGTGGCTGACAAAGTGTTTATTGGGATAGCTGTCTTTGAAGTGGATGCTTTGGCAATCAAAGCTTAGGTCGGGCAGTTGCATTACTAAAAGAAGAAAAAAAGTCAGGACTTAAGCTATGAGGGCATTTCCAGGAAGAAAAAAAGATACAAAATATACTTCTGGGATTACTGTCGGCGATGATACTGGAGTGTGTGTAAGGCAAGCAGGGGTAGGAAATGATAATGCATACATATCGGGCATTATATTCCTGCTCCATTCATTTAGTTCTCACTACAACCCGATGAGGTAGATGTCTATTATTAAGACACCCATTCAACAAATGAGTAAATTGAGACTCAGAAAGGATAAATAGCAAGCTGAAGTTCATGCATTTATGAAGCAGCAGAGCCAGGCTTGGGACCAGGCAGCATGGCCTCTGACTTTCATACCTTACCTCCAGCTTGTACTGGGATATTCTGATGGACCAGGCCATGTCATGTGAGAGTTAGCTGCCTTCCTACAGAAAAATCTTAGTGTTACAAATCAGAAGAAAAAGAAAAGAAAACTAAATGTTAGATAAACAACTTTAACAGTTGTCCACTGTACCATCATTTCAGATGCAGCTTGTCCTTTCTCTTGGATTATTTGCTTGGAATAAATTTTCCAGAGACGGTTTCTCATGGGTCAGAGCCTAAACATATTCAGTGGTTGCTGATATACAATGTCAAGTAGTTTTTCAACAGCATTGCATATTTACATTCATTTGCCCAGAATGAACTAACTTCGCCACACCCTTATTCGCATTAGATGCTGTTACGTTTTTTTAAACCTAAACAATTCTAATTTTACTAGATTCTGTATTTATATTTGCATAATTTTCTTTTTCTTTTTAGAGTGGAAGATCACAATAACAGTATATATAAATTGGTTAACCTGAACCTCTGAATTAACAGATGAGCCACTTGGGGCCCTGAAGGTAAGGGGGAGAACAGGTGTGCCCACTCATGATTGCAGAACTCGATGTGAAGACACAAGAGCGGCAGGGCCAACCCAAGCCTGGGGTTCAAGTTCAAAATATATTTCAAATGTAAAACCTGTTTTTAAATTGAGAGCCACTTGAGCAGTTTTATTGCATACAAGTTAGACCTCATGTCAATTTAAAAAATGCATGTGCACATCACAAGTAAAAAACTGCTAGAAAACTGCTAGAAAACTGCCGAGGAGTTTTGGGGTGCCCTATCGCGTTTCTGTATCTTCATTTTTAAAAATCTTGATCAGGTCAATTTCTGACTCTCTGTTAATGATGCTGCTTCATGCACACGGGTATGAAAGTATAAGAAAGTGTCCCAAGAACATTTATCCGCGCTCTACCCTACAGGCCCAAGAGCCGCCTTTTCCTCCCGCCGTGGCATCAGCAGAGGTCTAGAACATAGACGTGCGGATCCCTCCAAACTCCTAGAGAGGAAACGCAGGCTCCCTGGGGGCCAACTTCCGCCGGTGGCCCACTTCCGGCTCCGCCCCACCCGCCCCCGTTCGTTAATTGCAGAGGTAAGTTCTGGCGGCTTGGCGGGTTTCTTCTATACACGCGCTCTGGGCTCCTGGGGGTCGGGCGGCGGGGGCGTGGACGCCGGAAGTTGTGGCCGGAGTCCTGGGCGGTGCCTGCTCCGCGGACCCACGTGCCGCGGATTTGGGGGGCAGGGAGGAAGGATTCAGGGAGCGGCCACTTTGAAAGTGTGGGGCCGGGCCCGCTTTCCCTCAAAGTGGTGCCGCGGGATCGGCCCCTCGAATACCCAGAGACATGGACTTGTTTCCTTTTTGTAACTGCTCGAGGCCAACTGGCTCGTAGAAAATGCTGATGATCCCCCAGTTTAAAAATAGGTGATTTTAGGGTGTGATTTGGTGTACCTGGGAGAACGACCCACTTGCCCATTTAAAAAAGTCAGGTAACTAAAAAAATGTACCTTAGTATTGAATTGTGGCCAGATATGGGAGAGAGGGCTTAGGTTAAAGGATGGGGAACTTGCCGTGGAAGGAGAAGCGGGTACGAGGCGGCCCGCAGCGTGCAGTTTGGAAGGGGGGCGGGGAGCGGGGCAGAGGCCCGGAATGCCCTCCCCGTGGGAAAGGGGGGCGGGGGCTCAGAATCCAGGAGAAATGGGACGCGCGATTTTAGGTTACTGGCGGAGAATACGCCCTGGGTTATTTCTGTTCCAGGGCAGCCACTCGCCGCAGGCGCCAGCAGCCTAGACTTTTTGAACTGCAGTTTTCTCAGTAATGAAATGAGGGTATCTGCCATCCCACCCTAGTGTGTGTGATTGTGGAGCGGTGTATGTTTGTTTGTGAAACGGATTTACTTTCTCTGACACTATTTTAAAGATTGTGTTGGGCGCCCAAGTTGGTGTGGCTCCGGGGATTGAGCGCTGGCCTGCGAACAGAAAGGTCGGTGGTTCAATTCCCGGTCAGGGCACATACCTGGGTTGCAGGTCAGGTGCCCAGTTGGGGGGATGCAACTCATAGATGTTTCTCTCTCTCTTTCTCCCTCCTTCCCCTCTCTAAAAATAAATAAATAAAAATTTTAAAAAACATTGTGTTGGGGAATATTTTGTATAAGGAAGCTTTTACCATAATGTGTTTCTGAGGGAAAAAGAAAAGATGGGCAAATAAGTTTGGCGTTTGAACTATGGGGTCTGAGCAGTTAATAGTAGCATATTTGTTCTGAGAAGTCCTGCAGTAATGGAACTCTTCTTTGATTAGCCTGGTGTTTTCTGAAGTATTTTGTCTATACAGATTTGAGTAACACCCTATTCATATATCTCCAAGTGATTTTCCCCAGAACTTATTTTGGGAAACGCTGACACAAAGAAATCCTTTACCTGGGGGTGGCTCAGATCTGCTCAGAAGACACTCTCACTTCTCAAAAGACATTTATTTCAAAACTACTTTTTGAAAGTCATCTGACTGGATTTCAACAAGGGTAGTTTCCAATTTACATACGTGGCAGAAAATGGCCCATAATGAAGTACTACAAGCCCCATAGCATTTGGAAAAGGAAGTGAACCCTTCCTGCCCTCATCCTGCATGCATCATGCACAGTAGACAGTGTCTCAGTTTCACTGAGCAAATACTATCAACAGATAAGTACTAACGAAACAGTGGGAGTAGTTATTTGGAAAAATATATAAATTGTTCCAAGTGGAAATTCTACAGTTGAGGGTTTCTTAAACAAATTTCTTAGGAAATTCATTCATTTCTTCCTATAAATAGAACGTGATTTAAAACCATTGATGTATGTTGTATGTGCACATTACGTCCCATTCACTGGAAAATTGCCCGAATAATATAGAATAAAATGTAGTACAAAAATTATCTTGAGCTTCATTTAAAATTGCTTAGTTACTGAAGTAACAATAGAAGTTCTTAATGAAGTGGTGTGACATGCTTGACACAAATGTCTGTCAAGGAGAACTTTGAAGTGACTTATTGTTACTCAACATGCAAGTTCAAGCAAGACCTGCCTAAGGATGACAGGTAATACATTTGAGTGCCCGTATTCCATCGTCTGGTCCTCCATCTGTAGGGCCAGAAGCCTAGCTTCAGTAGTTCATAGAGGTAGGCAGGCTTCAGAAGGTACACTAGCGCAAACCAAACTCGGAAGGGGCTGATGTATAAAGTGAGTGTGAGTTTACTCCTTTCTAGTGGAAAACATAGTTACCAGTCCGCCGGATAATTTTATTTGCCAACAGTGTGTTTCTTGAAGGAGGATCTACTTGGGAGTCCAGATTCTTTATGCTACAGCATATTATCATGGAGATCCAGCGTAGAATCAAAGCAACGAAATTGATATCCAAGTTTAATGGCATCCGGTGTCTTCACTCAACAGATAGACCTGTCAGATTGGCCAGGTATTCATTTTCATGGGCAAAAAGCCTCTGTTCACCGCTTTCAGAGATGCCCTCCCCTTATTCTTGGTCGAGCTGGAGTACAATGTAATGGACTCGGTTCAGCTTTTCTGTGCACAACCCCTGTCCAGCTGTGCCTCCCTGAAGTTGCACCTAAGTCACCAAGTTTGGATTGGGGGTCTTCATAAGCGGTTTCTTGGGTCCTTTCTATCAATGACTGATTTCATTCTATATATTTGTTCTCTTTCTAAAATGTAAGTGTCTGTGGCCCCATTGTTGGTTCAAAACCTTGGGAGCGTCCTGGGTGAAATCTGAAAATGGCCTCCGTACACGGTAGGTGAGGAGAGACTGAAGGAAAAAGCAGTCCACTCCAGACTGTAGGCAGTGTGACTAGAGGAAAGGGATTTGTTTGCCCGCACACATCAAAGCCCAATCAAACGCAGACAGGAGTTTGTAGCCAAGAAAGTAAAGGTTTATTTTTAAGGAAATGGCACCGGGCCCAGAGTCACAGGTGAGCCCCTGCTCAAAGACCTGGCTCTGTGATGGCTTCCAGGAATGGGTTATATAGAGGAAAAATCCTTAGTCATGGTGACCAAGGCAGGTTGGACCGTGGTCTCTACGGATTGATTGGTGCCAGGGGAGGGGGCAGTTGATCAGTACCTCTGGTCCTAAGGTTAGCGATGGAGTCACTTCATCTGGTTTCGCAAGGATGTGGTCAGTGGAGTTGGTTCACTTTTCTGGGTCTGAAACTGAAACCCAACTGCAGCCTAGATGTTATCTTTAGTTTGAAACTCTCTCTGTGGTCAACAGACCTGAGGCTTTGTTCCCAAGATTGTTTAATGCTGACTAGGGCCTCATTGTCCTGAGGGCTTAATGATTAAGAGATTGGATTTACAAGGGAGAATGAGGCAGGTGAGTCAGGGTGCTGGATGAGGCTAATTTGTTTGTCTCATTTTTAACCGATTTTTTAAAATGTTATCGAATTTATTGGGGTGATGTTGGTTAATGAAATTATATAGGTTTAAAGTGTACGATTCTGTAATATATCATCTGTATATTGCTTTGTGTGTTCACCACCCCAAGTCATGTCTCCCTCCATCACCATTTATCCCCCTTTACCCTCTTCTGCACCCCCGGTCCCCCTTTCTTCCTGGGAATCACCATACTGTTGTCTGTGTCTTTGAGTTTCTTCTTGATCCCTTCACCTTTTTCACCTAGCCCCCCAACTCTCCTCCCCTCTGACAGCTGAAAGCCTGTTCTCTGTATCTATGAGTTTCTAGTTTGCTTATTTACTTTTGTTCATTAGATTCCACATATAAGTGAGATCATATGGTATTTGTCGTTCTCTGACTGGCTCAGGTCCTTCCATGCTGTCTCAAAATTAGGTAAGCTTTCATCCTTTTTATGGCCAAGTAGTATTCCATTGTGTAAATGTACCACAGCTTTCTTAAAAATTTTCACCCAAGAATATGTTTAGAGAGAAAGTGGGTGGGGAGAGAGAGAGAAACACCGCTGGTTGCCTCCCATGTGCACGCTTATAAGGGATTGCACCTGCAACCTAGGTCAACCTAGGTATGTGCTTTGACTGGGAATCAAACCCACAACGTTTTGGTGCGCAGGACAACACTCCAACCAACCGAGCCATCCAGCCGGGCTTAGGGTTAGGGTTATCCCAGAAATGCAACAGTGACTCGATATTTAAAAATCCATCGAGGTTAAGTCATTAGCAGAAAAAAAATAGAATCATGAACCATCTTAATAGATGCATAAAAATGATGACCTCGGGGAAAGAGGCTTTGAGAACTAACATCAAATTCATCTTTCCTTCCTCCCATAAATTCTGTCCCTCCAATTTGAACTAATCTATAGGAAAAAAAGAAAGTGTGTTCCAGGCTTGGCCTGAGCCATAGGGCCCTGATAACAGGACCCTCTGGCTTTGAATTTCGATCCCCACCTCTGGTTCTATGTGTCTTTTCCTAATGCTTCCATCTGTGAGGCAAACAGAAAGAGGCTGGCAAGCTGGCAAGCTGGCACTATTAAGCAATTAATTATTGTACCAAATGCTCTGGCAGGTACTAGAGAAACAGAGAGGAACCAAGGTCCTGGAAGATTAAGTAGCTCATCAAAGGTCCCACTGTTGATAAATGGCAGGCCTGAGACTGGAACCCAGTCAGCCTGGTTCCAGAATTCATACTCTTACTCATTCTGCATCGCTAACTCTCCATGTACTTAACTAACCATAACACTA